>JAKSZU010000026.1:29116154-29393127 GCA_026018925.1 Tupaia tana | reverse complement strand
GGGGGGGAGAGAGGTTTTTGCTATAGGGCATGTGCGCTCGCCAGAAAGACAGAGAGAGACAGAGAGACAGAAAGCAAGAAATCACCCCCCAGGGGGGATGGCCATGCTGCAATCCCTTCTCCTCCATTCTCCTCTCGGGATCTTGGGCACGCACGCACACGTGCCCAGAGTGAGTTTAAGCCACTGGGTCCAGGACTCGAACCGCGGTTGAGTACATGGGAATCCAGCGACATAGCCATTACACCATCTGCTGGTCCCCTGCTTTTCTTTTCTTTTGTTTTAAGTTTATCGTCTCTTTTGTGAGAGGTATGTGTGTGCACAAGAGACAAGAGAGAGACAGGCAGCCCGGACAAGGTCAGGTCACACTGTGACTCCCTTCCTCCGCCTGGTCAGGGTCTTTTTTCTTTTTTTAAAATTATTTTAAAATTTGCTATAGGGCACATGAACTTACCGGAGAGAGAGAGAAAGTGTGAAAGCAAACAGCCAGGTCCGGGACTTGAACCGTGGTCTGACATGTGGGAGTCCAGCATACCACCTGCCAGCCCCACTGAGTCGTGAACATGAACGTGTCTGGCACGTTTCAGGCCCACGCAGGACCCGCAGCCAGCCACGGAGCTCCCAGCGTGCAGATCGGTCCACATCACCTGCACTGTCGAGGCCGGGCCCTGCTTTTTTAAATTTGCTATAGGGTACACGCAAGCACTGGAGGCAGATGTGGGGGGTGGGCAGTGAGAAATCGGCCCCCGGGGCATGATCTCGCCACAGTCCCACTTCCTCCATTCTCCTCTTGGGATATTCGGCATGCACACACACCTGCCCGGCATAGTTTTCAAGCTCCCAGATCGGGACTCGAATCGCTGTCAGTCGTCCCAACCACCATGCCACCGGCTGGCCCTAGCCCTTCATTTCATTTCTTTTTTTTTAAAAAGAATTACTCTATTGAACTTTCTTTTATTTATTTATTTATCCACTTCAATTTGACCGGGCAGGGGGCGGCAGGGGGTAGAGAGCGCAGTAAGTCACAAGGTCCAGGACTCAAACTGCGGTCGGCCACGTGGGAGTCCAGTGCCCTTAACCACCACGCCACCCACCGGTCCCATGCCCTCCATTTCTTTCTTTCTTTCTTTTTTTTTTTTGTAGAGGTTTTCGCTATAGGGCGCGTGAACTCACCAGGAGGACAGAGAGAGACAGAGAAGCCGAAGCCTCCACCTGAGGCTGAAGAACAAATACTGAGTCAGAAACGGGTGTTGAGTCCATGCCTCCAAAACATCAACCATCAGGGCAAAAAGAAGTCTTGGAAGGCTCGCCACAGCAGGAGCGGGAGGCTTTAGCCTTTATTTGATCGGGGCAGGGGGTCCTGACTAGCCCCATCTGCCACCAGAAACACAGTTCGGAATCAAATGCAAAATGGGGCCAAAAGCCCCCCAAAACCCCTCGCTCATATGAACTAGAGAGCTGGGTGTTTTTTTTTTTTTTTAAATTTTTATTTTATTTATTTATTTTTTGGAGAGGTTTTGCTATAGGGTGGGTGTACTCGCCAGAAAGACAGAGCGAGAGAGACAGAGAGATACAAAGGGAGAAATCACCCCCGGGGGGGATGGCCACGGCACAATCCCCTCTCCTCCATTCTCTTCTCGGGATCTTGGGCACGCACGCACACGTACCTGGCATGAGTTTAAGCCACCAGTTCTGGGACTTGAACCGCAGTTGGCTACATGGGAGTTCAGCGACATAGCCATTACGCTAACTGCTGGTCCTGAGAGTTGGATTTTATAAATTGTGTTTTATAGCACATCTGTCTAAAGTTTCCAATCTTTTTTCTTTAAAAAAAAAAAATTATTGGGGCCGGCAGGTTGTTGAGGCAGCTGGACTCCCACATGGCCGACTGAGGTTCTAATCCCAGACCCAGTGGCTTGCTTTCTCACTTTCCTTTTCTCTCTCTGTCTCTCTCTGGTCAACTTCAAAAAAATAAAATAAAATAATGACAACGAATAAAATTAAATAAAAAATAATTCCTTCAAAAATAATTATTTACGTTTATTTTTCGTTAATATTATTTTAAAAATTACTATAGGTAGGGCACATGCACGTACCAGAGAAAGACAAAGACAGAGAGAAAAAGCAAAAGCAAGCTGCCAGGTCTGGGACTCGAACCGCAGTTGACAATGGGGGAGTCCAGCACCTTAACCACCACACTATTTGCTGGACCCTGCAATCTTTTTTCTAACTTGCAACATCAGAGTTGTGCTAAGTTAAACAATAGATATTCATGGACTGTCTAAATAAGTCCTTGATAAAAGAAAGTGTTAGGGCCAACCAGTGGAATGGTGGTTAAGGCAACTGGATCCCACATGATTGACCCCACAGATCGAGTCCCAGACCCGGTGGCCTGTGAAACACACTGCCTGAGTGTGCTTGTGTGTCCAAAGTTCAGTAAGGAGAGATGGAGGAGAAGGGACTGTGGGGTGACCGTTCCCCATGAGGGGTTGCTTTCTCACTTCCCTCTTTTTCTGGCGAGCACATGCACTCTGGCAAAATGAAAAAAAAGTGCCAAGGCCCAGCAGGTGGCGTGGAGGTGAAAGCGGCTAGGTCCCACATGGACGATTCCATGGTTCGAGTCCCAGATCCAGCAGCTTGAAAAATCACATGTGTGTGGAGGGGAGGCAGCAGTTGGTGTGGTTGGTTAAGACACTGGACTCCCACACTGACTAGTCACATTTCAAGTGCTAGACCTGGCGGCTTACTTTCTCACTTTCCCTATCTCTCTCTCTCTGGTCCAATTAAAAAATAATAATAATAAATAAAATGGGGGACCAGCAGCTGGCGTGATGGCTATGTCACCAGACTCCCATGTAGTTGACCACGGTTCGAGTCCCGGACCCGGTGGCTTAAAACTCACGCTGGGCACGTGTGCGTGCGTGCCCAAGATCCCGAGAAGAGAATGGAGGAGAAGGGATTGCGGCATGGCCATCCCCCCCAGGGGGTTATTTCTCTCTTTCTGTCTCTATGTCTCTCTCTCTGTCATTCTGGCGAGCACATGCACCCTATAGCAAAATCTCTCTCAAAAAAAAAAAAAAAAAAAAAATTCTGGGCTCAGCAGGTGACGTGGTGGTTAAGGTTTGAATCTCGAACCCAGAGACACCAGGTGCATGTGCGTGCATGCCCAAAATCCCGACAGGAGAATGGAGAAGAAGGATTGCTTCATAGCCATCGTCCACTTCTCTCAAGAGAGCACATGCGCCCTATGGTAAAAAAGAAAATAAACAAATAAAGAACGTTTCTTGGACTATTGGTATTAAAATTTCCTTCGTGAGAGAGAGAGAGAGAGAGAGCAGTGCCTTGGCAGAGTCTGCCGCACTGCGATCCCCTCCCAGCCTCCCTGCCAGCCAGGATCAAGGCTGATGTGGGCACATCTGGCATGCTCGGGTGGGTCCAGGGTCCAGACCCGGGCCCTCCACGTGGCTCCAGCACTGCCCGGCAGTGGCCTGCTGCCTGTGCTCCAGGCCGGATGTGGTCTGTCTTTCTTTTCCTTCCTCTCTCTCCCCTCCCCTTCCTCTCCTCTCCTCTCTCTCTTTCTTCCTTCCCCTTCCCCTTCCTTCCCCTTCCTTCCTTCCTTCCTTTCTCTCTCTCTCTCTCTCTCTCTCTCTCTCTCTCTCTCTCTCTCTCTTTCTTTTTGTTAATTTTGCCAGAGGGTATGTGTGCTCTCTGCAGACAGGCAGAGGGAGGGAGGGAAAGTGAGAAAGCACCCTCCAGGGGCACGGTCACACATGATCCCCTCTCCGCATCTCTCTCCTTTTGGGATTTGGGCATGCACACACATGCCTGGCATGTTTTTCAAGTCACAGGTTCTGGGCCTCCAACGCCTCAGTCAGTCCCATGGAATCCAGCTACCTTTCTCACCATACTGTGGGCTGGCCCCTGGTCTACTTCCAGTAAAGGGCTGTAACAGAGTTTTCCTGGGGCCAGCAGGTGGGGTGGTGGTGAAGGCAGCTGCACTCCCACCTGGACGATTAATGAATGTAAGGAGGGATCAGCAGTTGGCGGAATGGCTATGTCGCTGGACTCCCATGTGGTCGACTGTGGTTGGAGTCCCAGACCCGGTGGCTTGAAAATCACACAGGGCGAGTACATGCATGCCCAAAATCCTGAGAGGAGAGTGGAGGAGAAGGAACTGCAGCATAGTCACCCCCCTAGGGGTGATTTCTCACTTTCTCTCTCTCTAGCTCTCCTTTCTGGCGAGAGCGTAGGCACCCTACGGCAAAAACCTAAGAAAAAAGTTTTATCTTTGTGTCATATGCCTAGGAACAAGAGCAGAAGGAACAAGAATATAACTTAAAGTATTTTCAATTTATTTATTTTTTTCTACGAGCAAGAGACAGAGACAAAGAGCCAGCATCCGAAAAAAGGTCTTGGCACTACGATCCTCGCCCAGCCTCGGCCAGTCCCAGGTCACGAGTGTGCATATGACCAGTGTACCCAGGGACGTCTCTGGATGTAAACCCTGACCCTTCCTGTGTGGGTCAACCTCAGAGTGAGTTTCCAGGCCATGCCGTTGGCCAGCCCCAAGGTTTCCCTATCTTTTTTTTTTATTTTTTGGAGAGGTTTTTGCTACAGGGCACGTGCGCTCGCCAGACAGACAGAGAGAGACAGAAAGAAAGAAAGAGAGAAATCACCCCCCAGGGGGGATGGCCACACTGCAATCCCTTCTCCTCCATTCTCCTCTCGGGATCTTGGGCACGCATGCACATGCGCCCGGCTGAATTCAAGCCACCAGATCCGAGACTCAAATCGCTGTCGGCTACATGGGAGTCCAGCGATGTAGCCATTACGCTATTATTATGCTGCAAACCGCCCCCCCCTTTCCCAACCAGCCAAGATCCAGGACACACATACACGCACACCTGGTGTGCACTGGCTGACCTGGGAACCGAACCCTGATCCTCCACATGGTGTCCGAGATCGCAGAAAAGTAAGCTACTACTTTACCGCTGCAGTGGGGCCTCCCTTTTCTCTTAAACTATCTATGACTCATAACAATCTAGTAAATTCCACTTCCATAAGCCAAATCAAAACACTGATCTTTTTTGGGACCAGCAGTTAGCGGAATGGCTATGTCGCTGGACTCCCACGTAGTCGACCGTGGTTCAAGTCCCGGACCTGGTGGCTTAAACTCACGCCGGGCACGTGTGCGTGTGTGCCCAAGATCCCGAGAGGAGAATGGAGGAGAAGGGATTGCGGCGTGGCCATCCCCCCTGGGGAGTGATTTCTCGCTTTGTCTCTCTGTCTCTCTCTGTCTTTCTGGCGAGCACACGTGCCCTATAGCAAAAACCTCTCAAAAAAAAAAAAAAAAAAAAAAAAAAAAAGAGGCTGAACTCCCACATGGTTGATCATGGCTTCAGCCCTGGACCTGGAGGCTTGAAAATCATGCCAGATGCTTGTGCGTATGCGTGCATGCCCAAAATCCCCAAGAGGAGAATGGAGGAGAAGGGATTGTCGTGCGGCCATCCCCCAGGGATGATTTCTCACTTTCTCTCTCTCTCCGTCTCTCTCTGGCGAGTGTACGTGCCCTGTGACAAAAACCTTATAAAATGAGTCCAGCAGGTGGCGTGGCGGTTAGGGCCGTGCTCCCACATAGCCGACCGCATTTCAAGTCCCCGACCCAGCTTGACAAACACACACGCCCACCAGCCCAGAAGAAGGGATGTGACGAGAGGGGGCTGTGGCACGGCCACTCCCCACGAGGGGGTGTTTTTTCACTCCCTCCTACACACACGTTCCCATATTTCTCCAAGAGCACATGTGCCCTCTGGCAAAACATAGAGGAAGAGAAAGTTCCAGCAAACTTAACGAGGTCTTCATAGTTACCATTCCTGCTGGGCTGTCAGTAACCAGGCCAAATTTAACAAGACCAGAATTATTTTGCAAACAAGAATAATGTGACTTCAATTATCTTTGATCAAAGAGGGAGGTGACTGTAGAAAGAAATTTTATGTTTTGGTGGAGAAGTACAATACACCCTGGTGGATTATCAGATTCTCATCTTTCTTTCTTCTTTTTTTTAAAGATTTTTTTGCTATAGGGCACGTGTGCTCGCTGGACAGAGAGAGACAGAGAGACAGAAAGCAAGAAATCACCCACCAGGGGGATGGCCACACTGTAATCCCCTCTCCTCGGGATCTTGGGCATGCACGCACATGCGCCCGGCGTGAGTTTTAAGCTGCCGGGTCTGGGACTCGAACCACAGTTGATTATGTGGGAGTTCAGCGACATAACCATCACGCCATCTGCTGGTCCCTTTTTAATTTTTTAAAAGAGAGTTTTGCTGTAGGGTATGTGCGTTTACCTGAGAGACAGAGAGACAGAAAGAGAGAAATCACCCCCCAGGGGGAAGAGCCATGCCATAATCCCTTCTCCTCTTTCTCCTCTAGAGATTTTGAGCACACACACGTGCCTGCTGTGAGTTTTAAGCTTTTGTGTCTGGGGGTTGATCCACAGTTGATATCTGGGAGTCCAGCGACATAACCATTACACCACCTGCTGGTCCCCAGATGCTCAGCTTTCTAGAATTCATGACGGAGCAGACGCATGCACACCAACAGCCAATGAGAGAGAAGCGTCCTCCGCGGGCTCAGACATACTGCCACCCCCCCTCCCGCTTCCGGCCCTCCAGGATCTGTGGCACGCATGCGTGCACCTGGTGTGTTCCAGACCAGCAGAGCCGGGTCTCGAACTGCAGCTGGCACGGGGCTCCCAGCTCTGCAGCATCGATGCTGCTGACTGCGGTACAGAGGGGCCCCAGATTCTAATTGCATCCATGGCCTGAGGTTGTAGGATCGACTTGTAAATTGGGTGGATTGGATCGGATCCTGCCGTCTTACACCTCATGTCAGTCCTTCCCAAATACCTGGCTGTACTTTCCTTTAGTATCTGGCTACACTCTCCCAATTCGCATTTTTCATTTTTCTCCCTCCCTCCTGACTTGGTACACTGAGAATTAGAACTCTATTTCCGGGGGCCAGCAGGTGGCGTGGTGATTGAAGACTCTCACATGGCTGGTCGTGGTTTGAGTCCTGGACATGGCAGCTTCCCTCTCTCTCTCTCTCTGGTCAAACTGAAAAACAGTAATAATAGTAAGGGGCCAGCAAGTGACATGGTAGTTAAGGTATTGGACTCCCACAAAAAGTAATTAACAATAATACACAAAATGTTAAAACAATACTTTTAATAATAATAAGTAAAATAATTATTTAAAACAAAACAATGGGACCAGCAGTTGCCATAATGGCTATGTCGCTGAACTCCCATGTAGCCGACCACGGTTCGAGTCCCGGACCCAGTGGCTTAAACTCACGCCGGGCGCGTGTGTGTGCGTGCCCAAGATCCCTAGAGGAGAATGGAGGAGAAGGGATTGCGGCGTAGCCATCCCCCCTGGGGGGTGATTTCTCACTTTCTGTCTCTATGTCTCTCTCTGTCTTTCTGGCGAGCGCACGCGCCTTATAGCAAAAACCTCTCCAAAGGAAAAAAAAAACCTACTGCCAGAGGCCAGAGGCAGGGCTCAGACTGCCTTGTACCTGCCTTCCCCCCCAGGACCTGAAAACGCCCTGCAGGCGGAAGCTGGACAACTTGAAAGACACATCAAAGAACTCATGGTCACAATGAATTATCTATGACCCGAGGTCGAGGTCGCTCCTGGAGCTGCAGACAGGGCCACTCGGGAAGTCCCCACTGCCTGTCCCACCCTCTGCTCTGGGGAACGTCTACGACCCTGACCCTTATGTCCAAGCCATCACCAGATGTTCAGACTACCAGCAGGGCCCCGTGCCGCCCCTGCTCCACTGAACAGAGATGTTCCGAGCCCAGCATCGGAGGTCCGTCCCCTCAGTCCGCTGGCCCCGAGAGGCACACGCTCGGGCACGGGCTAACGGTCAGCTCCAGCCCCCGTCTTTGTTTTTCTCGCTGTTTCCATGGACCCGCGCCATCCGGCAATCTCCTCCCTGCCAAGTCTCAACAGGTGTTCGGCTAATCCTCCCTGAACAAAAGGCCGAGGATCAGAAATGAACTCCCAGGCCCTGGAGCTGCTGCTCGGCAGGCTCAGGCCACACGGGAGGGCTGGGTTTGAGTCCTCGCTCATCCTAAAAACTGGGAGATGGTGGTGCGGTGCCATAGTCCCAGCCACCAAGCCAGGAGCGTCCTGAGCTCTCAGCCAGTGTAGACAGCACAGCGAGACCCTGTTCAAAGGAAACCGGCAGGGTGTGCGCACCTGTCGTCCCAGGCACCCGAGACTGAGGCAGGGGGACTGTGACGTGAGACCCTGTCTAACACATCCCACACACACTCGCATGCGTGCTCACGCATGAAAACAGACTCACACTGTTCACAGAACACAGCAGTTAGCGTAATGTCTATGTCTCTGGACTCCCATGTATTTGACTGCGGTTTCGAGTCCCAGACTGGTGGCTCAAAATCTGGTGACTTGCTTTCTCATGTCAATGAATGAAAAAAAAAAAACATGTGTGTGTGTGTGTGTGTGTGTGTGTGTGTGCGTGTGTGCCTAAAATCCCAAGAGAAGTGACTGCAGCATGGCCATCCCCCTTGGGTGGGGGTGATTTCTCACTTTCCCTCTCACCGTCTCACTCTCTCTCCAGCAAGAGCATGTACCCTACAACAAACTAAAGAAGAAGAAGAAAAAACAGCTCGAACAATACATGTAGTTTATTTTTTTTTAGAGAGGTTTTTCGGTATAGGGTGTGTGTACTCACCAAAGAGACAGAGAGACAGAGAGTGAGAAATCACCCCTTAGGGAAAATGGCCACGCCGCAATCCCTTCTCCTCCGTTCTTCTCTTGGGATTTTGGGTACACACACACACACACACACACACACACACACCCGGCGTGAGTTTGAAGCTGCCGGCTCCAGGACTCGAACCGCAGTTAACTATGTGGGAGTCCAGCAACGTAACCATTACACCATCTGCTGGTCCCTGATACATGTAGTTTCTTTCTTTCTTTCTTTCTTTTTTTTTTTTTTTGCACGCACACACACCTGGCGTGAGTTTTAAGCCACCGGGTCAGGGATGCGAACCGCAGTTGACTACATGGGAGTCCAGCGACATAGCCATCACGCTAACTGCTGGTCCCAGTTTCTAACAGCTCAAGACTACATCTCTAGGATACCCTCCCACCCCAGAACACCCGAGGTTTCCAGAAGCATTTTCCGTTTGTTCCAGCAACACCTGAAGACCAGGCCCGTCTCCCTGGGGAGCCCTAAGCCTCTGCAGCAGCTCAACCAGTCTTTCATATGAACCAAGCCCTGGTTCCTGCTTTTTTGTCATTTCCCACTTCTCTTCCGCTACTGAGCCCTGCACTTCCTCCTCCTTACCCGCACCCTCCTCGCACCTCTGCACAAACCAGGTGCCCTCTCCTCTGCTCTCGGCAGGTAATTAGCAGAGTGTTGTGCTGCATTACCTGGGGTCCTGCTGGGTCTCTGTCTCACGCTCTGGTCGGCACAGAGCGTGCACAGAGCGTGTATAACGGTACGCATTGGTGGGGCACAGTGTGGTTTTCCAGTGTATGAACACAACGTGGAATAATTCAGCCAGGGTAATCGATCAGTATGTCCCTCATTTCCAATCTCTATCAGGACTCTGTGTTGGAGACATTCCAAAGTCCCATCTTGGAGCTGTTTTTTTTTTTTTGGAGAGGTTTTTGCTACAGGGCGCATGCGCTTGCCAGCCAGAGACAGAGAGACAGAAAGCGAGAAATCACCCCCCAGGGGGGATGGTCACGCAGCAATCCCTTCTCCTCCATTCTCCTCTCGGGATCTTGGGCACACACGCACACGTGCCCGGTGTGAGTTTCAAACCACCGGGTCTGGGATGCGAACCGCGGTCGACTACATGGGAGTACGGCAACATAGCCATTACGCTAACTGCTGGTCCCTTGGAGCTATTTTGATAGGTACAGAGAATTCCTGTTGGGTGTAGTTGCCCCACGGTGGCCACAAAACTAGACCTTATTCCTCTGGTCTCACCGGAATTTTCGCTCGGGTACTGCCTCTTCCAGAGGCAGCTGGGGCTCCCACGCCCCCAGGCTCGGAGGTCAGGCTTCCCAGTAGCAAACTTTAACAGCACAAAGCAACAGGACACAAAACTCCCCGGCTGGAAAACCCCAAATGCTGCTCCATTAGCAGGCCACATGCCCGGACAACTTCCCTTTCTCTAGCATTTTCAAAAAAGGGGTGTGGTTCCGTGCACTGTCCAGACCCAGCCCTAGGGGGAGGGGGTCCAATGAACCTCCTCCTGGGGAGGCAGCACAACCCCAAGACCACCAAGGGGAGCTGGGGGGGGCGGTCCCGCAGCCCCTGCCCCAAGCCCTCCCACGCTGAGAGTCTGATCCCATCCCAGGGATCAGGAGGGGCTCTCCCGTGGTGGGTCAGGCTCTGCCGGCCACAACACGACCATGGGAAAGCCCTACCCTGGGATGGTCTGGTCCCAGCAGGGGTGGGAGGCCCGATCTCCCAGGTCAGGTCAGAACCCCCCACCCGCCAGCGAATCTGGTAACGCAGTCCTTGTCCATACCCCCACCCACGGTCGGATCCCTTGCTGCCGTCCATACCCCGCACCCACGGTCGGACCCCTTCTGCGGCCCAGATCCCTCACCTTCCCGTTGAAAGTTACCCCCAGCCCCAGGTCAAGTCCCCCAGCCCCGACCCGGTGACCCACACCCCCCGGTCCGCACTCCCGATCCCGGGTCGGATCCTCCAGCGACGTCCCGAGACGCCCATCGGGGTCACATCCCTGCACCGCGATCCCGACCCCGCAGCCCGCAGGGAGCCCCTCGCCAGCCCGGAGCCCCGCGCAGGTCGGCCCGCGTCCCCGCAGGGCGCACTCACCTCGCCAGCGGCCGCGCGCCCTGGCCCGGCAGTCCCGCCCCGGCCGGCGCAGGCAGCGCGGAGGACAGCCCCGACCGGCCGCAGGCCCCGACGATGGCGGCGATGGCGGCGGCGCTGCGGGGACCCGGAGGGCGCTTCCGGTGGCGGACGCGTGCCGCGGCGGGGGCGGGGCGGGTGCGGGGCGCGGCAGGTAGGGCGGGCGGGGTCCACGCGGGGTCCACGCGGGCGTGACCACGTGGGGCTGTCCACGCGCGGGGCTCTCAGGCTAGTGTCGTGCAGGAGCCAGGAGTCGTGCTAGAGTCGTGCCCCTTCCCGGATGGCGAAACTGAGGCGGGTGGACCCACAGGCTGCTCCCACCCCCGAGTCCGGCCTTAACTACCGTCCCGAGTACGAGATGTCCCCGCGCCGCGTCACCAGGCACCACCGTGGCCAAAACGGGCGCCCTTCCCCCCACTCCCCTCGGGCCTGCACCGTGCGGGCGCTCCTTGTACTTGCACAGGAGGAATGAATGCGGTTTGCCAGAAACCGCTGCATGCAGCCCTGCAGGGGCCGCGGGCCACCTAGGGACAGGCACCAAAGTAGGACAGTGGTCACAACTCCTGGGGCCTGCAGCAGGGGCTGGGCACTTGGCTGTCCCACCAAGTCAACGTGCCCTGTGCCCCACCCCCCACGTGTGCCTGCAGGGTGCCGGCTCCACTGGTGGTCCATGACAGCTCAACTCTCCCCACAGGCAGGGAGCCACCTGCAGGGTTGTGAGCTTGACTTGCAGGGACCCTGAGGAGATGCTGACCGGGGGCGGAGTGGGAGGGCTGCCGGATGAATGGGCAGAACAGTCACTGTCCAGGCCTTGGCAGAGCAGTCACTGTCCAGGCCTTGGGGCGCTCAGCGCTGAGCGTGGCCCTGCCAAGGCCTGGGGAGGGGGGGTCACCACCTCCTGGAGTGGGAACCTGGGGATACTGAGGGACCAGGCAGCAGCTTTATGGTGGCTTTGCTGGCCCCAGGGCCCTGGCCAGGGCACCCCATCTTTCAAAGCCTCCTTGCTACATGGGTCAAGTGGGTGCATTCACGGGAGTCAGATGCACCCGTGCGGCCAAGGCCTACCCTGCCTGGTGCAGGAAAAGCCCCAGAGGCTGTGACCGAGGTCACAAGTCCAGGGCCCTTCAGGGTGCTGGGTGAGCACAGCCTTGGGGCAGAGCCCTCCTGCCAGCCGGAGAGGAGGCCTCTGCCCCTGGGCGTGCTGGGGTAACGAGCGGAAAGGGCATGGAGAGGGCGCCGACCTCACAGAGACTCCGGAGTCCGGCTTTGAGGCTCGGTTTCAGTCCTGCACCTTCTCGGTTTGGAGTAGAAAGTCTCCTGCCTTGTCCCAAGCTTGGGAGGGGGTGGCCCATGGAAACCCAGAGCAGAAACCAAAGCAGCATTACTGGTGTCCCCTGTCCCCGAACCCCTGCTGCCCACAGAGCGCGCGAGGGGGGCAGAACAGCCACCCTGAGGTTCCCGAGGTGGGGGCCCGTGGGTGCGTGCTTTGTGGGGAACCTCCTGCCGGCCCTCGGAGGGGCCTCACCCCTTTCAGCCGAGGCCTTGCCACACTCTCTGGGCCCCTGCTCTCTGCACGCTCCTGGCATGGAAGGCGGGCAGAGGAGCAGGGGGTGCTGAAGGACTGTGGTCAGGGCAGCGAGGCAGAGGGACTTCTGGAGGGCTAGGGCAGAGAGCACAGTGCGTAGGTGTGTCCCCAGGTGTCCCCGGCACCTACCTTACCTGTCCTGGGCTCTCTGGGGGTCCCTCTGCCCCAGCAGACCACCCAAACACTTCACTGCTGGCTCCTTCCAAAGGCTTATCAGACAGACAGGGCTCCTGGGCGTGGGCTGGGTGGAGAGCCAGCTGCCAGCGATAAGCACGCAGGGAACTCAGAGCAGGGCTGCAGGCAGGACGACCCAGCGGGACCCTGCTCCAGCCACAGGAAGGACAGGCACCTGCCATGGAAGGTAGGGGTGTTCTCGGGGCCTGCGAGGCCGCGGGAGGGGGAGCCCGGCCCTGCCCTGCAGCCATTCTTGGAGCAGCAGTCAGCCTTGGTTCTGCCACGTATGGGAGGTTAGGCCTTTCGAGGGTCCTTGCGCTGATGAGGGCTTGTGAGCACATGGAACTGGCTGCGGCCCCATCGATGCCCACGTCGCACGCGTGTATCTCAGATGCCGGGCTGCTGGGCGACGCTTGGTGGGCCCGGCTGTGGGCCACACGGCCCGAGCGCCTGGACGTGGGTCCTGGCAGCAGCTCCCTGGGCTCCAGCTGCCAGCCAGGGCCTCCTCTGGGCTCCAGCTGTGTCCCTGCAGGAGCCCAGTTCGCAGACCCCTGTGCACAGGGCATCTGTATAGCCGGGGCCCCAGTGGTGGGGCTGCAGGTGTTTCTTAGTGGCCGGCCTGCCCAGGAAGGTGGAGGTGGCTGCAGAGGCAGGCCTGGCCTTGCCGCAATGACTCCAGGCTCCTTACTGGTGCGGAGGGGACACCCCACCTTAGATGTAGACCCCGCTTTAATCACGGGCCCCCGGGGCTTGCTCAGGAGTAGCAGCTAGTCCTGGCACCCCGGGAGGTGGCGCTCCACCTTGTCCAGGTGGGCTCGGTCTGCAGAGGGACTGAGGGTGTGCATGTTACATACCCCAGACCTTTCTCCAGTCCCTGCCCTGCCTCACCCCTGTAAACCGGTAACTCTCATTCCTCGCTTCCCCAGAGAGCAGGCAGGTGCCTGGTGTTCAGCGTCCCCCGCCTCAAGTCCAGGTCTAAGCACACCCCAAACCCCTTCTTCACCTCTCCCTGCCTGCCGTCAGTGCCAAGAGCTTGCAGAGGAGAGGCCTGACACACGCAGGGCCTCCTCCGTACATGCCTGCCCGCTTCCGTGTGGCGAGCGATGTTTCTGTTCTCATCCTTGTCGCGAAGGTCGCCTTGACGACTGAAAGGCGGAACTCAAGGAGCACGTTTTAGTCCTGCTGGGCTCAGCGTGCTGTGTGAGGTTGGGGCTCAGGGAAGACCTGCTGGTTCACGTGGTCGTGGGACATGGTGTGCAGGTGCATCGCGTGCCCCTGAATCCGCGTGATGGTGCCAGAGTCGTGGCTTCCTTCGGATGCATGCCACCTCGTCACCCCTGACTGCCCCAAATGGAGTCTCCCATCCTGATAAAATAGACCTTCTCCCACGTCTAACCGAATAGAACCTCTTTTTTTTCTTTCTTTTTTTTGGAGAGGTTTTTGCTATAGGGCACGTGTGCTCGCCAGAAAGACAGAGAGAGACAGAGAGACAGAAAGCGAGAAATCACCCCCCAGGGGGGATGGCCACGCTGTAATCCCTTCTCCTGCATTCTCTTCTCGGGATCTTGGGCATGCACGCACACACGCCCGGCGTGAGTTTAAGCCTCTGGGTCCGGGACTCGAACCGCGGTCGTCGACTATGTGGGAGTCCAGCGACATAGCCATTACGCTAACTGCTGGTCCCTATAACCGAGTGGAGCCTCTTGTCCCTCGCGAATCGTGGGGGCCCTGGAGTCTGGGCCCAGCCCCGTGCTGGCTCCCTTCTCATCTCTCATGCCTTCTCCCGGCAGGGCAGCAGAAGTACGATCTCCTGGTGATCGGAGGGGGGTCCGGCGGCCTGGCCTGTGCCAAGGAAGGTATGTGTCCCGTGTCCTGTGTTTCCACTGAATATGGCAGCACCTCCAAGCTTCCAGGGCCACCTGGAGAGGCCAATGATGTCCTGGAGGCTGGGTGGGGAGGGACCTGGGTGTCCATGGGCAGAATACATCACCTCCATGACTGGACTGAAGGGTCACCAGCAGCTGCTTTGGGTCTGAGCTTCCTGCAGGGCCCCCGTGTCACCCAGTGAGAGCCACCAGGCCTCCCGGGGCCTCAGCTGTAAGCCAGGGCTTCCTCCACCCTTCCCACTTGAGCTCTAGCCGCTCACGCCCTCCCAGCCTCCATGCCCTTTTTGGAAGCTTCTGGAAGGTCTTTCTGTCCTGTGCCTCACTCTGGCTGTCTGCCCAACCTGGCCTGCTCTCCAACCCCTGGTTAACCAGGAGGCTTGTCCACCTCCCTCCAGACTTGGCCACCAAGATGGCGCTCCGTAGACCCACCCAGCCAGCCGCAACCCCCCCGCCCCCCAGCTCCTCTGTCTGTCACGAGTACAAGCGTCCTTCCGCTGAGGCTGGGCGCGACCGCCGGCCGTGTCTGTCTCAGACTGGCACCTGTGGGTGCTCAGCAAAGACGGGCCAGATGGGCCTAGGGGCGGCCCGAGACACGTCCTTGCATTTCACTGCAACTTGGGGGGTGCCTCTCTGTGACTCACTGTTGGAGTTCCCAAATCTGTCATCTGAACTCTGCTGTCGTCTGAATGATGACAAGCAGACAGATGCAGGCAAGTGGGGAGGGCGCAGGTGGGCAGCAGGGTGCCCAGGTAAGGGGTGGCCGGGCGCTCTGGCCGTGCAACTGGGGTTCTCTGTCATCGGTCCTGGTCTCGGGGTTGCAGACAGTGTAAAGGAAACCCACTGTCCACTGCTCATGTTCCCAGGATGGGGGACGGCGCTGGCCCGGTGGGGACAGGAGCCTGTAATGGCACCCGCAGGAGCAGGCAGGGACAGCACCCACTGGGCCTCAGGCCAGCCCCGGAAACGGTCGCAGAGATGGCCAGGTGGCCCAGTGATGTTCCTCGGCGCAGACTGCGTGTCCCCTCCAGTGGCGTGGCTCTAGAGAAACACGTCTCTTTAATCCGGGACTCAGATGGTCCCCGGGTCTGTCTTTTCCTTTTCCTTTCGTGAACGTGGCATTTCCCCTGTGGACGGCCACTTTCCCCCCCAGCTTTGTTGAGATATAATTAATAAACAATAAACTGTACATATTTTAAAGTGGACAACTTGGGGGACCAGCATATGAGGTAATGGCTACATCGCTGGACTCCCATGTAGTCGGGCCGCGGTTCAAGTCTCGGACCCGGTGGCTTAAACTCATACCAGGCGCATGTGCGTGCGTGCCCAAGATCCTGAGAGGAGCATGGAGGAGAAGGGATTGCGGCATGGCCACCTCTCCTGGGGGGTGACTTCTCATTTTCTGTCTCTCTATCTTTCTGGTGAGTGCACATGCTCTATTGCAAAAATCTCTTCTAAAAAAAAGAATAAATAAAGTGGACAACTTGGTAAGGTTTGTCATGTGAGGGTACCTGTGACCGTGACGCCAGAACCTTCATCGAGATAGAAAATACAGGGACCAGCAGTTAGCGTAATGGCTATGTTGCTGGACTCCCATGTAGTCGACCACGGTTCGAGTCCCGGACCCGGTGGCTTAAACTCACGCCGGGCATGTGTGCGTGCGTGCCCAAGATCCCGAGAGGAGAATGGAGGAGAAGGGACTGTGGTGTGGCCATCCCCCCTGGGGGTGATTTCTCACTTTCTGTCTCTCTGTCTCTCTCTGTCTTTCTGGCGAGCACACGCGCCCTATAGCAAAAACCTCTCCCCCCTAAAAAAAAAGATAGAAAGTACATCTTACCACTCAGCCATCTGTGGAGCTGCAGGGACAAAGTCCCACCGGCTAGCTGGCTCAGAGAACAGACATTGCTTTCCTGGTAGTTCTAGAGACCAGAGTGTGAGGTTGAAGTGGCAGAAGGGGTTGGCCCCGGAGCTGAGTGGTTAAGGGAGCCAGATCCCACATGGTCAACCACAGTTCAAATCCAACCCCCCGGGACTTGTAATGCGTGCCAGGTATGTGTGCGGGTGTGCCCCAAATCTTGACAAGAGAGAAATGGGAGAGACAGGGTTACCGCTTGGCAATGCCCCACTGGTGGGGTGCTTTCTCCTTCTCTGTCTGTCTCTGGTGAACACACACACCCTCTAGCAGTTAAAAACAAATGATGATGATGGGGCCAGCAGTTGGCGTAATGGCTATGTCGTTGGACTCCCACGTAGTTGACCACGGTTTGAGTCCCGGACCCGGTGGCTTAAAACTCACACCGGGCGCGTGTGCGTGCGTGCCCAAGATCCCGAGAGGAGAATGGAGGAGAAGAGATTGCGGCGTGGCCATCCCCCCTGGGGGGTGATTTCTCGCTTTCTGTCTCTATGTCTCTTTCTGTCTGTCTGGCGAGCGCACGCGCCCTATAGCAAAAACCTCTCCAAAACAAAACAAAACAAATGATGATGATGGAGCCAGTAGGTGGCATGGTGGTTAAGGCATTAGATGCCCACATGGCCTACTGCAGTTTGAGTCCTGAGCCTGGCGGATTGCTCTTTCACTCTCTGTGTCTCTCTCTGGTAAGTGCATGCGCCCTATAGCCAAATTAAAAATAATAATAAATAAGGTTAAGCTAATAATTACTTTAAAATAAACAAAAAAAAAAAATGGGCTGGCAGGCGGCAAGGTGGTTAAGGTGCTGGACTCCCACATGGCCAGCCAGAGTTCAAGTCCCAAACCTGGTGGCTTGGTTTCTCTTTTTCTCTTTCTGGTCAAATAAAAAATAATAATAATAATAAATAAATAAAATTAAAAAAAACAAAACAGAAAACAACAACAGAATGATGCCAACAGGGTTAGTCTCTCCTGAGGCCTCTCTCCTTGACGTCCTCTGTCTCGTCCTCCGGGGTCACTTCTGTGCCTGTCTGTGTCCTAATCTCTTCTCAGTCTGGAGACCAGCAGATGGCGAAATGGCTATGTTGCTGGACTCCCATGTAGTCAACCGCAGTTCAAGTCCCAGACCCGGTGCTTAAACTCATGCTGGGCGCGTGTGCGTGCGTGCCCAAGATCCCGAGAGGAGAATGGAGGAGAAGGGATTGCGGCGTGGCCATCCCCCCGGGGGGTGATTTTTCGCTTTCTGTCTCTCTGTCTTTCTCTGTCCCTCCAGTGAGCACACATGCCCTATAGCAAAAATCTCTCTTTAAAAATAAAAGAAAAAAGACGTCAGCCTGTGGTATCAGGGCTCACCCTCATGGCCTCATTTTAACTTAATTATTATCTTGAAGACCCTACCCCTGAATGTAACCCTATGTGAGGTACTGGGGCTTAAGACTTCTAAATGTGGGCTCCACTGGGGTGGTGTGGGCAGTAGACTACCGAGCTGCAGGGCTGGAAGCCACATGGCTGACCACAGGTTCAAATCCCTGGTTTACATGGAACCCTACCAGGTGTGCGTATGTGTGCCCAAGGTCCTAAGGACCTGGAGGGCGAGCGGAAGGGGCCGGCTGCATGCTGAGAGCCAGTCTCTCTCTCATAACTCCACATGCTCTCTGTCATGACTAAAAAACTGTGGGAAAAGCTTTTCTCATTATGAAAAAACTAGGGACCAGCAGTTAGTGTAATTGCTATGTTGCTGGACTCCTATGTAGCCGACTGTGGTTCGAGTTGTGGACCTGGTGGCTTAAACTTACGCCGGGCGCGTGTGCGTGTGTGCCCAAGATCCCGAGAGGAGAATAGAGGAGAAGGGATTGTGGCGTGGCCATGTCCCCCCGGGGGGGGGGGGGGGGTGATTTCTCACTTTCTGTCTCTCTCTGTCTTTCTGGTGAGCGCACGCGCCCTATAGCAAAATCTTCTCAAAAAAAAAAATATATATATATATATATATATATTTTTTAAAGCTGCTTTAGAGCATGTCCGCTCACCAGAAAAAGAGAAAGAAAATGAGAAGTCACCCACTGGGGGATGGCGTGCTGCAATCCCTTCTCCTCCATTCCCCTCTCAAGGTTTTGGGCACGCATGCACGCGTGCCCAGTGTGAGTTTCAAGCTACTAGGTCTTGCACTCAAAGCTCACAGCCGGAAGAATGGGATCTAGCCACCCTAACCACCACACCACCGGCTGACCCAAATTAGTCCTTTCTAAACGTAGTGGAGAAGGTTCCCAAACTGACGTTTTAATGTTGATCGGCAGGTTGGAACACAGCAGCGGGTCCGTTGGCAGGCTCTCGTTCTTTTTTTTTGGAGAGGTTTTTGCCATAGGACGCATCTGTTTGCCAGAAAGAAAGAGACAGAGAGACAGAAAGCGAGAAATCACCCCCAGGGGGGATGGCCACGCCGCAATCCCTTCTCCTCCATCCTCCTCTGGAAATCGTGGCTATGTCACCGGACTCCCGTGTAGAACCGTGATCGACTGCGTGGGAGTCCAGTGATGTAACCATTACGCCATTTGCTGGACCCTCTGCTCTGGTTTCTAAGAGCCCTGGATTGAGCGTGTTTGAAATGTGCCTGGGTTGCTGAGGGTTCTGTCCAGCCCGCCTCTGGAGGCTGTCCAGTCCAGGGCCCGGGTGTGCCGATGCAGTGTGCCAGCCTAGCTTAGGGAAGCTGGTTAAGCCCTGGCTAATAGTGTCTGGGCTGGCCTCAGAACCTGGGCCTTGTGGTGACCCTGGTGTCCCTGCTGATGGCGGAGAGGGTGGCTGGGAGCCTCCATGGCAGGGAGTGTGTTGCTCCCCCAATCCTGGGGGCTGCCACCCCCCCCCCCGCCCAAACTTGCTGCTTTGTGTTTTTTTTTTTGGGGGGGGGGGAAAGGTTTTTGTTTTTGTTTTTCTATAGGGCACGTGCACTCACCAGAAAGAGAGAGAGAGAAACAGAGAGACAGAAAGCGAGAAATCACCCCCCGGGGGGGATGGCCATGCCGCAATCCCTTCTCCTCCATTCTCCTCTTGAGATCTTAGGCACGCACGCACACGCGCCCAGCAGGAGTTTAAGCCACCAGGTCCGGGACTCGAACCGCGGTCGACTACATGGGAGTCCAGCGACATAGCAATTACGCCAACTGCTGGTCCCGCCATTCATCCTTGCTGGAGGGAGGAGAGGAGCTGGGCCTCCAGGGAGACACAGGCGGTGGGCTGCGAGAAGGTGGAGGGCCTGGTGGGGTCTCTGCAGGGAGGAGGCTGGGTGGCTCCTGGGGATGCCCGTGTTTGTGTGGGCTGACCTCGTGCTGCACGTCAGGACCTGGAACGTGGGGTGCAGGGGGTGCTGGTCCCACGGCTCCAGGGCTGGGCGGTGGTCCAAGAAGAGGCCTGCGGGGTCCTGCCTGTGGGCAGTGCAGCTGGGTGGGCAGTGGGGGGGGGGGCAAGAGATCAGGTACAGCGGTGGTGGGCAGTGCGGCCTGCGGGTCAGACGCTGGGGCCGACCAGAGATCGCTGGCCGTGCTCAGCTGGGCTGCTGGGTGGGCATCCGAGGCCCAGGCCCCGGGGGCTGCTGGGAGTCTCCGTTCCCCAGTCCTGCGCCAGCCGCCCTCTCCTGCTCACCTGCTGCTCTTCTTGTTCCAGCTGCCCAGCTGGGGAGGAAGGTGGCCGTGGTAGACTACGTGGAACCTTCTCCCCGAGGTAAGCAGCCCCACGGGAGCCACGTGTCTGCGGGAAGCGGGGAGGGGAGCTGGGACCCAGCTGAGGTACCGTCTCCAGTGAGGGTCCTGTTCGCCTGTATGCTCTCATTACTTTAATACATTGTTATTCTTTTATTTAAATGATTTTTCTTTCCAGTAGAGTCTGTGCATTTGCAAGAGACAGAGAGAGAGAGAGGGAAAGTGAGAAATCACCCCCCTAGGGGGTGGCCACACCACAGTCCCTTCTCTTCCGTTCTCCCCCTGGGATTTTGGACACACACGCATCCAGTGTATTTCTTTTGTTTCTTTTTGTTTTTTTAAGAGGTTTTTGCTATAGGGCGCGTGCACTCGCCAGAAAGACAGAGAGAGACAGAGAGACAGAAAGCGAGACATCATCCTCTAGGGGGACCACACTGTAATCCCTTCTCCTCCATTCTCCTCTTGGGATCTTGGGCACGCACACACATGCACCCAGCGTGAGTTTAAGCCACCGGGTCCGGGACTTGAACCACAGTCGACTATGTGGGAGTCCAGCGACATAGCCATTACGCTAACTGCTGGTCCCAACCCAATGTATTTCTGAAGCCGCCGGGTCTGAGACTTGAACCTCGCACTTGGCCGTTTGGGCTCCAGCTACTTTAACCACCACACCACCAGCTGGCCTGTTCATTATTCGATTTGTTTATGTATGTATTTATTTATTTAGGTTTTTGCCATAGGGCACATGTGCTCGCCAGAGAGAGACAATAAGAGGGAAGGTAAGAAATCATCCCCGGGGAGATGGCCACGCTGCGGACTCCTCATCCTCCTCCTGGGATTTTGGGCACATACGCTCAGCATGATTTTCAAGCCTTCAGGACTGGGACTCAAACCTCAGTCAGCCCTGTGTGATTCTGATGCCTTAACCATCATACCACCTATTGGCCCTATTCTCTTTTTTAAGGTTTATTTTATTCCTCCCATGAATGAGGGAGAGAGGGAGAGACAGAGACAGGCACCCCGAATAAGGTGTTTATACCATGATTAACCCCAGCCTCAGACTGCCACGGCCAAGGGCACATCCTTGCGTGGCATGCCCAGAGACGGTGATGCAAACCCAGACACTCATTCTTCTTTCTTCTTATTATTATTTAATTTTATTGGTTATTATTACTATTATTTCATTTGACCTGAGAGAGACAGAGAGCGAGAAAGTGTGAAAGCAAGCTGCTAGGTCTGGGACTCGAACCACAGTCGGCCATGTGGGAGTCCAGCACTTTAACCACCTTGCCACCTGCTGGCCCCGTTATTCTTATTTTAAAAAAGACTCTGAATGCAGCTGTAGGTAGTGAATTCACAGCAGGGTTCGTGGGGCCCACGTCTGAGCCACGGGACAGCTGGGAGTTCTCAGCACCAAGGCCACGCCTCCCACAGCCCCCGGATGTAACTCTCGCGTGTTCCTTCTGCTTCCAGGCACCAGGTGGGGCCTCGGTGGCACCTGTGTCAACGTGGGCTGCATCCCCAAGAAGCTGATGCACCAGGCCGCGCTGCTCGGGGGCTGGATCCGTGATGCCCACCACTACGGCTGGGAGGTGGCCCAGCCCGTCCTGCACGACTGGTGACGTCCCCAGTTCTTTTCTGTCACTCTTGGGTGGAGCAGGGGGAGGTTCACTCTCCGTGAGCCCTCACGGGGGACAGGGCTTCTCAGCCAGGGCCATCTCTGCAGCACCTCCCCTGACACTTGGCAGCGTCTGGAGACGGTTTGGGTTGTCACTGGGGTGAAGGGTTTGCAGCAGCTTTGGAGTGGAGCCCGGGGGGCTGCTCAGTGCCACCCGTGTCCGGGACGGTCCTGCCCTGTGCACAATGCAGCCCCTGCGACTGGTGATAAGGGGCGGCGAACCACTCTGGTTACACTTTTTTTTTTTTTTTTTTTTTTTTTTTTTTTTGCTAGAGGAAGCAAACACTTGCTAGAGAGAGAGGGAGAAAGGGAGAAAGCACCCCCAGGGGGGATGGCCACACTGCAATCCCTTCTCCTCCATTCTTCTTTTCTTTAAAAGAGATTTTTGCTGGGACCAGCAGTTAACGTAATGGCTATGTTGCTGGATTCCCATGTAGTCAACCGCGGTTCAAGTCCTGGACCCAGTGGCTTGAACTCACGCTGGGTGTGTGTGCGTGCGTGCCCAAGATCCCGAGAGGAGAATGGAGGAGAAGGGATTGTGGCGTGGCCATCTCCCCCCCGGGGGGTGATTTCTCGCTTTCTCTCTCTGTCTCTCTCTGTCACTCTGGTGAGCGCACACGCCCTATAGCAAAAACCTCTCAAAAAAAGAAAAGAAAAGATAATAGGTTCCGTGGGGTTATTTGGCATTTGCTGTTACACTGAACACAAGAGCTGCAGAGGATCACTTTTTATTGTGATACAGAATTTGCTAGAGAGACAGATGGCTCTTGCTAAGGTCACTGGCATTGTGCGGTGTTTGTTTTCCTTTCTTGTTTTTGCTGTAGGGTGTGTACGCTTGCCAGGGGGAAGAGAGAGACAGGCTGAGAGAGGGAAAAGGAGAAATCACCCCTGGGGGGATGGTGATGCCGCAATCCCTTCTCTCCCATCATCCTGTTGGGATTTGGGGCACACAGGCACAGACGCCCTGATGTATTTTCCAAGTTACTGGGTCTGGGATTCAAACCATATACTCGGCCATGTGGGATCTACCTGCCGTAACCACCACACCACCTGCTGGCCTGATACTGCTTTTTTTTTTTTTTTTTTTGGAGAGGTTTTTGCTATAGGGCGCGTGCACTCGCCAGAAAGACAGAGAGAGACAGAGAGAGACAGAAAGCGAGAAGTCACTCCCCCGGGGGGATGGCCACACCGCAATCCCTTCTCCTCCGTTCTCCTCTCGGGATCTTAGGCACGCATGCACACGCGCCCGGCGTGAGTTTAAGCCACCAGGTCCGGGACTCGAACTGCGGTCGGCTACATGGGAGTTCAGCGACATAGCCATTCTGCTAACTGCCGGTCCCATAAACTTTAACTTTCTATCGTAGACTTGTGATAGTCTGTGGTAGGGAATGGTAAAGCAGAGCCGTCTCTGTGTATTTTATATGTGGTAGGGAGTGGTAACGCGGAGCCGTCTCTGGGTATGTTATATGTGGTAGGGATGGTAAAGCAGAGCCGTCTCTGTGTATGTTATATGTGGCAGGGAGTGGTAACGCGGAGCCATCTCTGTGTGTGTTATATGTGGTAGGGATGGTAAAGCACAGCCGTGTCTGTGTATGTTATATGTGGTAGGGATGGTAAAGCGGAGCCGTCTCTGTGTATGTTATATGTGGTAGGTATGGTAAAGCAGAGCCGTGTCTGTGTATGTTATATGTGGTAGGGATGGTAACGCGGAGCCGTCTCTGTGTGTGTTATATGTGGTAGGGAGTGGTAACGCGGAGCCGTCTCTGTGTATGTTATATGTGGTAGGGATGGTAAAGCAGAGCCGTCTCTGTGTATGTTATATGTGGTAGGAATGGTAAAGTGGAGCCGTCTCTGGGTATGTTATATGTGGTAGGGATGGTAAAGCACAGCCGTGTCTGTGTATGTTATATGTGGTAGGGATGGTAAAGCGGAGCCGTGTCTGTGTATGTTATATGTGGTAGGGATGGTAAAGCAGAGCCGTCTCTGTGTATGTTATATGTGGTAGGAATGGTAAAGCACAGCCGTGTCTGTGTATGTTATATGTGGTAGGGATGGTAACGCGGAGCCGTCTCTGTGTATGTTATATGTGGTAGGGATGGTAACGCGGAGCCGTCTCTGTGTATGTTATATGTGGTAGGGATGGTAAAGTGGAGCCGTCTCTGGGTATGTTATATGTGGTAGGGATGGTAAAGCACAGCCGTGTCTGTGTATGTTATATGTGGTAGGGATGGTAAAGCGGAGCCGTCTCTGTGTATGTTATATGTGGTAGGGATGGTAACGCGGAGCCGTCTCTGTGTATGTTATATGTGGTAGGGATGGTAAAGCAGAGCCGTCTCTGTGTATGTTATATGTGGTAGGGATGGTAAAGCAGAGCCGTCTCTGTGTATGTTATATGTGGTAGGGATGGTAAAGCAGAGCCGTCTCTGTGTATGTTATATGTGGTAGGGATGGTAACGCGGAGCCGTGTCTGTGTATGTTATATGTGGTAGGGATGGTAAAGCAGAGCCGTCTCTGTGTATGTTATATGTGGTAGGGATGGTAAAGCAGAGCCGTCTCTGTGTATGTTATATGTGGTAGGGATGGTAAAGCAGAGCCGTCTCTGTGTATGTTATATGTGGTAGGGATGGTAAAGCACAGCCGTGTCTGTGTATGTTATATGTGGTAGGGATGGTAACGCGGAGCCGTCTCTGGGTATGTTATATGTGGTAGGGATGGTAACGCGGAGCCGTGTCTGTGTATGTTATATGTGGTAGGGATGGTAAAGCACAGCCGTGTCTGTGTATGTTATATGTGGTAGGGATGGTAACGTGGAGCCGTCTCTGTGTGTGTTATATGTGGTAGGGATGGTAACGCGGAGCCGTCTCTGTGTATGTTATATGTGGTAGGGATGGTAACGCGGAGCCGTCTCTGTGTATGTTATATGTGGTAGGGATGGTAACGCGGAGCCGTCTCTGTGTATGTTATATGTGGTAGGGATGGTAACGCGGAGCCGTCTCTGTGTGTGTTATATGTGGTAGGGATGGTAAAGCGCAGCCGTGTCTGTGTATGTTATATGTGGTAGGGATGGTAAAGCGGAGCCGTGTCTGTGTATGTTATATGTGGTAGGGATGGTAACGCGGAGCCGTGTCTGTGTATGTTATAT
This sequence comes from Tupaia tana, assembly GCA_026018925.1. NCBI lineage: Eukaryota > Metazoa > Chordata > Mammalia > Scandentia > Tupaiidae > Tupaia > Tupaia tana. Next base: position 29,368,139 of record JAKSZU010000026.1, on the reverse strand, counting down.
GTGGTAGGGATGGTAAAGCGGAGCCGTGTCTGTGTATGTTATATGTGGTAGGGATGGTAAAGCGCAGCCGTGTCTGTGTATGTTATATGTGGTAGGGATGGTAAAGCGCAGCCGTGTCTGTGTATTTATATGTGGTAGGGATGGTAAAGCGCAGCCGTCTCTGTGTATGTTATATGTGGTAGGGATGGTAAAGCGGAGCCGTGTCTGTGTATTTATATGTGGTAGGGATGGTAAAGCGCAGCCGTGTCTGTGTATGTTATATGTGGTAGGGATGGTAAAGCAGAGCCGTCTCTGTGTATGTTATATGTGGTAGGGATGGTAAAGCGCAGCCGTGTCTGTGTGTGTTATATGTGGTAGGGATGGTAAAGCGGAGCCGTCTCTGTGTGTGTTATATGTGGTAGGGAGTGGTAACGCGGAGCCGTCTCTGTGTATGTTATATGTGGTAGGGATGGTAACGCGGAGCCGTCTCTGTGTGTGTTATATGTGGTAGGGATGGTAAAGCGCAGCCGTGTCTGTGTATGTTATATGTGGTAGGGATGGTAAAGCAGAGCCGTGTCTGTGTATGTTATATGTGGTAGGGATGGTAACGCGGAGCCGTGTCTGTGTATGTTATATGTGGTAGGGATGGTAAAGCGGAGCCGTGTCTGTGTATGTTATATGTGGTAGGGATGGTAAAGCGCAGCCGTGTCTGTGTATGTTATATGTGGTAGGGATGGTAAAGCGCAGCCGTGTCTGTGTATTTATATGTGGTAGGGATGGTAAAGCGCAGCCGTCTCTGTGTATGTTATATGTGGTAGGGATGGTAAAGCGGAGCCGTGTCTGTGTATTTATATGTGGTAGGGATGGTAAAGCGCAGCCGTGTCTGTGTATGTTATATGTGGTAGGGATGGTAACGCGGAGCCGTCTCTGTGTGTGTTATATGTGGTAGGGATGGTAAAGCAGAGCCGTCTCTGTGTATGTTATATGTGGTAGGGATGGTAAAGCGCAGCCGTGTCTGTGTATGTTATATGTGGTAGGGAGTGGTAACGCGGAGCCGTCTCTGTGTGTGTTATATGTGGTAGGGATGGTAAAGCAGAGCCGTCTCTGTGTATGTTATATGTGGTAGGGATGGTAACGCGGAGCCGTCTCTGTGTGTGTTATATGTGGTAGGGATGGTAAAGCGCAGCCGTGTCTGTGTATGTTATATGTGGTAGGGATGGTAAAGCGCAGCCGTGTCTGTGTATGTTATATGTGGTAGGGAGTGGTAACGCGGAGCCGTCTCTGTGTGTGTTATATGTGGTAGGGATGGTAAAGCAGAGCCGTCTCTGTGTATGTTATATGTGGTAGGGATGGTAACGCGGAGCCGTCTCTGTGTATGTTATATGTGGTAGGGATGGTAAAGCGCAGCCGTGTCTGTGTATGTTATATGTGGTAGGGATGGTAAAGCGCAGCCGTGTCTGTGTATGTTATATGTGGTAGGGATGGTAACGCGGAGCCGTCTCTGTGTATGTTATATGTGGTAGGGATGGTAAAGCGCAGCCGTGTCTGTGTATGTTATATGTGGTAGGGATGGTAACGCGGAGCCGTGTCTGTGTATGTTATATGTGGTAGGGATGGTAACGCGGAGCCGTGTCTGTGTATGTTATATGTGGTAGGGATGGTAACGCGGAGCCGTGTCTGTGTATGTTATATGTGGTAGGGAAGGTAAAGCGCAGCCGTGTCTGTGTATTTATGTGACTATGACACACCTAACTTTTCTGTTGCTGCTATTTCTAGGCTACGTGGTTCTGCAAGTTTTCTCAAATTGTCACACTTCTCCCCCAATTGTCTAATGTAATTATGGGGAAAAATGCACAGCCGTGTGGCTAAGGGAGCTGGGCATGCAGTTCTAATCCCAGACCTGGAGGCTTAAAAAGCTCACCAGGTACATGTGCACGCATGCCCCAAATCCCGACAGGACGGAGAAGTGGAGACAGCACTGGGGCGTGACCAGGCCTCTCTGGGGGTGCTCTCTCTGGTGAGCACACGCGCCCTCCAGCTAGTTTAAAGAAAATAACTTAGGGGGTCAGTTGGTGGCATGGCATGGTGGTTAAGGGTGCTGGACTCCCATGTGGCCGACCAATGTTCGAGTCCTGGACCTGGCGGCTTGCTTTCTCGTTTTCTCTCTCTCTCTTTTGCTCTCACTCTCACTCTGTCCCTCTCTGATCAAACTAAAATCAATCAATCAATCAAAAGTTAAATAAGATCATTCTTTTTAAAAAATATTTTTATTTGATTTTTAAATTTATTTATTCACTTATTTTAATTTGACCATACCCACAGAGAGAGAGAGAGAGAGAGAGAGAGAGAGAGAGAGAGAGAGAAAGTGAGAAACCAAGCCACCAGTTCTAGGAGTTGAACCAAGGTCAGCCATGTGGGAGTGTCCAGCACCTTAACCACCATGCCACCCGCTGGCCCCCTAAATAAGATAATTCTTAAAAAAGTTCGGTTCCAACCCACGTCGTTCAGGGCCCCCCAGACACGGTTGGTATCTAACAGCTAACACGCCCGCTGTGGTTTTACCGTCATGCGTGTCCACAGGGGGAAGATGGCGGAGGCCGTTCAGAACCACGTGAAGTCCTTGAACTGGGGACACCGCGTCCAGCTACAGGACAGGTACTGAGCTCATACCGGGGCTGGCCCTGGGGCCTCGGCCCTCCTGTCTGCCCTCCCCGCTCTCTCCTGCACAAGCACTTTCTGATAGGCTGCACACAGCACCCCGTGGGGGGTCTCAGGGGTAGTGAGGGGAGAGGGGTCTCTGCTTGTGGTTGGGGATGCGGACCTCCAGGCTGGTACCCGGCGGGACCTGGGGACACAGAGGAGCCATGCAGGGTACGTTGGCCGAAGGCTTGGCCTCTCAGGCTGTGCAGGGAGGAGGGGAGCTGGGCTGGGCAGGCCCTTGGGCAGGACTGTGCAGACATCGCGGCTCAAGGTCCTCCTGGCAGCAGGCTCCTTCCTCCAGGCAGGCTGCCATCCTTCCACCACAGGTTGGGGGATAGAGCCCGGGAGCCCCAAGTGGCTGGCAGCAAAGAGGGTCCCTAAACACCACCCTGTACCCTCGCCTCCACATCATGAGCCCTGCACCCCTCACCTCCCACCCCTGACCCCTACTCCATGGACCCTCCATGGCCCCCTCATCTCCTGGGTCTTCCCTCGTGAACCCACTTTGCACACCCCTCACCCACCCCTCACCCCCACCTCCCAGGTCCTAGTGCAGGTCGGAGGTGCCTGGGGTTCCCTGCTGGGCCAGCGTCCTGTGAGATCGTTGTACTTGGGACGCCCGTCCTGCAGCCCCGGGGCCGTCTCCTCCCACCTCAGGGGCCGTCCCAAGGATGGCTGGGGCAGGCCGGGCCCAGAGCGGCCCTTGTCTCGGGCTAGCCCTCTCCTGGGCTGTGCCCGTGTATCCAGCAGGCGTGGAGGGGACAGTCAGGCCCCCAGGTTGGTGGCCCTCACCCGTGCCTGCGTGCTCGGCCCTGTGGGTCCTCCTGGGGTCCCAGCCACCCGCAGTTCTGTGCTCGCCAACCCAGGAAGGCGGAACCGGGGCCTGGCCCGCCTGTCCGCTCCGGTTTATGGGGCCACAGGCTCTCCACTCTCCCGGCTCTGGGCCCTCCCGGGCCGGCTCCACGCAGAACAGCCCCAACCCAGAGCCGCCAGGGCTGCAGCCCGCGGGGACTGGGGTATCTCCACGTCCTCGCCATGGCCGTGCTGCTGGGCACGCCCCGTGTCTGTGCCACATGGCCCGCCCCTGGCTGTCAGGGCGAGGGACGGAGCTTGCTGCAGGAGCTTCTGCAGCTCAGAGGGGCCGCGGCGGCGCGGGCTGGGGCGGGAGCACGCAAGCTCACGGGGAGTGAAGGGCGCCGCCCTGCCGTGCTGGGTCGCACTGGGAGGTCCCGGGTTCTCACCCCACAGCCTCCCCACGTACATGCCGGGCCTACATGCCTGTGACGCAGACAGCCGAGGGCCCTGCTGGGGCACCTCCACACCACAGAAGAAAGAAATACACTTTTAAGAAAAGGAAGAAAAAGGAGGAGGCGAAACCTTCCCCAGACCACCAGAGCCGCCACTGCTGCCTGACCGCTGTGATTAGGACGTGTGGGTCGTCTCGACCCCTCACGCCTGGCCCCTTCTTGCTGGCCATGCTGTACAGGCCCTCCTGTCCTCACTGTCCCTCTGACGGCACAGGGTGGCACTACCTTGGGGACACCTCAGCTTCCTACACGGACGTGCCCAGGAGACGAGGCCCAGCCGCCTCTCAGAGCGCACCAGGGTTGTACGCGGCCTCTCAGGACTGGACCAAGCTGGCTTCTGTCTCTGGCTGGACACCCGGGGTCGCTATGTCCCAGGGAGCCTGCGGATGGGTGGAGTAGCCCAGTGGGCTGGGCCACCTCCCCAGACCTGGGCAGTGGTGGAACTTGCCTCTCAGTGACCTGCATGGAGCCCCCTATTTTTTCTTTTCTTTTTTTTTTTTTTTAAATTTTGAGAGTTTTTTGCTATAGAGCATGTGTGCTTACCAGAGAGACAGAGAGACAGAAAACGAGAACTCACCCCCGAGGGGGGACGGCCATGCCAAGATCCCTTCTCCTCCATTCTCCTCTCAGGTTTCTGGGCACATATGCACACATGCCTGGCATGAGTTTCAAGCCGCCAGGTCTGGGACTTGAACTGTGGTTAGCCATGTGGGAGTCCAGTGACGTAACCATTATGCCGTCTGCTGCTCCCATTTTTTAAAAAAAATTAATTTTATTTATTCATTCATTTGTTTTAATTGGACCAGAGAGAGACGGGGGAGGCGGGGAGGGCAGTGAGGAAGCAAAGCCACCAGGTCCGTGGTCAGCCATGTGGAGTGTCCAGTGCCTTAACCACCACGCCACCTGCTGCTCCCCCTGCTCACATTTTTTTAAAAAAAGTTTATGAGCAAGTGAGAGAGAATGGCCAGCATCTGGGTCCTCACACTGCAGTCCACAGCCAGCCTCAGCAGCCAGAGCCACGTACATATCACACCCATTGGTGCAGGAGGCTCTGGGACGTGAACCCGGGACCTTCCCGCTGACTCCAGCGTCGGGTGGAGCCCTGCACTACAGCTGCGCTACCATGGCGCCCCCACAGCACTCCCTGTTTTTCTTTTCTATTTTTTCTTTCTACTTTGCTACAGAGGGTGCACACTCACCAGAGAGAGGGAGGAAGGGAACGTGAGAAATCACCCCCAGGGGCATGGTCACGCCATTGTCCCTTCTCCAATCTTCTCTTGGGATTTGGGGCATGCACGCCCATGTGCCCCGTGTGTTTTCTAAGCTGCCAGTTCTGGGACTTGAACTGCGTACGCTGCCATGTGGGATCCAGCCACCTTAACCTCTCCGCCCCCACCTGGCATGACACTCCCTGTTTAATCCAGTTGATAAGGTATAATTTGCAAAGAAACGAGTTAAAGTCTTATTTTCACGTTGCAGAAAAGTCAAGTACTTGAACGTCAAAGCCAGCTTCGTCAGTGAGCACACAGTTCGCGGTGTCACGAAAGACGGGAGAGAGGTCAGTGCCCGACTCGGCCGACGGGCTCCTTCCGACCATCCCCCAGACCCCAGGCCGCCGCCCCCGGCTCTGCCGGGCCTCGGCGCTGCCCTCAGTCACAGGGGCTGCTGGAACAGAAAGGACGACTTCCTTTGAACCTGGTCATCCTTTTGCTATAGGGCACTCGCTAGAAAGACAGAGAGAGACAGAGAGACAGGAAGCGAGAAATCACCCCCCAGGGGGGATGGCCACGCGCCAATCCCTTCTCCTCCATTCTCCTCTCGGGATCTTGGGCACGCACGCACACGCGCCCGGCGTGAGTTTTAGCCACCGGGTTCGGGACGCGAACCGCGGTCGACTACATGGGAGTCCAGCAATATAGCCATTACGCTAACTGCTGGTCCTGAGGCTGGTCATCCTTCTTTAAAATGGTTAAATTGTTTGCACCAGGCCTCCCTGCTGGGCATGGGTGGGTCACCACACCCTCTGGGGGAGATTTTGTCGGGATGGGAGAGCTGAGATGCTTGCTGCGAGAATGTCCCTGTCCCTCTGCCTGTCCTCTTCCTGTCCAGCAGACCCTTGGTGGGAACCCCGTCCCATGGGACCCCTGAGTTGCTGGCCAGTGTCTCGCACTGCAGGCAGAGGGGGCCCAGCAGCTGCTGCCCGGGGCACCTGCAGGCATGCCAGCCCTCCGGACGGCGACCACACTGACCCCTTTGAAATTCTGTTTATTCTCAGACTCTGCTTTCCGCCGACCACATCGTCATTGCTACTGGGGGGCGACCCAGGTACCCCACGCACGTGAGTGTCCCCGAAGCGCAGACCCCACCCCCGCCCCTCTGCCCAGCACTGACTTCGTTGTTGGTGTTTGATTTAGAAGCCAGAGGACAGATGCACTAAGCAGAGACAGAGGGGAGAGGCAGAGAGCGCCCCCTAGTGGGGTGTGGCCACATGGCAGTCCCTTCTTCATCTCTATCTGCCTGGGTTAGGACAGACAGACACGTGCACCCGGCATGTTTTCTTCCTTCCTTTCTTTCCCCTTCCTTCCTCCCTTCCTTCCTTCCTTCCTTCCTTCCTTCCTTCCTTCCTTCCTTCCTTCCTTCTTCCTTCCTAAGAGGTTTTTGCCATAAGGTGCGTGCGCTCACCAGACAGACAGAGAGATAGACAGAAAGTGAGAAATCACCCCCCAGATGGGATGGCCATGCTGCAACGCCTTCTCCATTCTCCTCTTGGGATTTTTTTTTTTTTTTTTTTGAGAGGTTTTTGCTATAGGGCGCGTGCGCTCGCCAGACAGACAGAGAGAGACAGAGAGATAGAAAGCAGGAAATCACCCCCCAGGGGGGATGGCCACGCCGCAGTCCCTTCTCCTCCATTCTCCTCTCGGGATCTTGGGCACGCACGCACACGCACCCGGCGTGAGTTTAAGCCGCCGGGTCCGGGACTCGAACCGCGGTCGACTACGTGGGAGTCCAGCGACATAGCCATTACGCTAACTGCTGGTCCCCCTCTTGGGATCTTGAGCACACAGTTTTAAATCACTGGGTCCGGGATTCGAACCGTGGTCGACTACATGGGAGTCCAGGGACATAGCCATTATGCTAACTGCTGGACCCTCTTTCTTTTTTTAAAGAGAGTGTTTTGCTACAGGGTGTGTGTGCTGGCCAGAGAGACAGAGAGACAGAAAGCAAGAAGTCACCCCTCGGGGGGATGGCCATGCTGCAGTCCCTTCTCCCCCGTTCTCCTCTCGGGATCTTGGGCACGCACGCACACGTGCCCAGTGTGAATTTCAAGCCTCCAGGTCCAGGACTCGAACCAAAGTCGACTGCATGGGAGTCCAGCAACATAACCATTGTGCCGTCTGCTGATCCCACATCCAGCTTGTTTTTTAAGCCACTAGGACTCAAACCACAGTCAGCCATGTGGGGTCCAGCTCCCTCAACCACGAGGCTGTGGGCCAGCCCCTCTTCAGCCTTACAGTGTCGGAATGTCCAGGGCTTATGCTTCATTCTCCCTCCTCCTCCTCCAGAACTCACTGATTTTCACAATTTAAAACAAAATTCACTACAGGACCAGCAGTTAGCGTAATGGCTATGTCGCTGGACTCCCACCTAATCGACCGCGGTTCCCGTCCCGGACCCGGTGGCTTAAACGCATGCCGGGCACGTGTGCGTGCGTGCCCAAGATCCCGAGAGGAGAATGGAGGAGAAGGGATTGCGGCGTGGCCATCCCCCCTGGGGGGTGATTTCTCGCTTTCTGTCTCTCTGTCTCTCTCTGTCCTTCTGGTGAGCGCACACGCCCTATAGCAAAAACCTCTCAAAAAACAAAACAAAACAACCCACAAAATTCACTACCGTAACACCTACCCTTTTATAGGCAACCATTCCGTGGTTTTTAGCATATTCAGAGTTGTATAACCATCCGTCACAGCTACCTCGTTCCAGAACATTCTCATCGCCCACAAAATACTTGTCAGGAGACGTCAAATATTTACGGAAAAGTATAATTAAAGTAGGAGCTTATTTTGGTTCAAAAAAGGTCAAATTCTTGGACCAGCTGGTGACATGGTGATTAACACAGCTGGAGCCCATGTGGCCTACTTCACGGTTCAAGTCCCGGACCTAGCAGCTTGAAAAACACGTTGGGTGTGTATACACGCATGCCCCAAATCCCAAGGGGAGAATGGAGGAGAAGGGATTGCACTGTGACCCTCCTGGGGAGGTGCTTTTCTCTCTCTCTCTTTCTCTTTCTTTTTCTCTCTCACTCTCACTCTCTCTCTCCAGCAAGTGCACACACTCTGTAGCAAATTAAAAATAAGGGACTAGCAGATGGTATAATGGCTATGTCGCTGGACTCTCATGTAGTTGACCGCATTTCGAATCCTGGACCCTGATTTCTCGCTTTCTGTCTCTGTCTCTCTCTGCCTCTCCAGTAAGTGCATGCACCCTATAGCAAAAACCTCTCTTTTAAAAAAATTAAGTAAAGGGAACCAGCAGTTGGCGTAATGGCTATGTCGCTGGACTCCCACGTAGTCTACCGCGGTTCGCGTCCCGGACCCGGTGGCTTAAAACTCACGCCGGGCGCGTGTGCGTGCGTGCCCAAGATCCCGAGAGGAGAATGGAGGAGAAGGGATTGCGGCGTGACCATCCCCCCTGGGGGGTGATTTCTCGCTTTCTGTCTTTCTGTTTTTTCTCTGTCTGTCTGGCGAGCGTATGCGCCCTATAGCGAAAACCTCTCAAAAAAAAAAAAAAATTAAGTAAATAAAAAATTCGAAGTCCACGTGTATGTTTTCATAATATGTATTTTCCACGGTCTTTTCAAAGACCCCCTCGTATATCCGGAGCTGTGCAGCCAGCCGTCCCCACTGCCCCATCCCCGAACATCCTCACACCTCCCCTCCTTTCGTAAGGAAGGGGCTCAGGGTGGAGGACAGGGTCCAGGACAGCAGGGGAGGAAAGTCCTGCCAGCCACGTGGGCACAGACAGGCCACCTCTGTCCCTAAAGAGCCCAATGCACCTGCCTGGCCTTGGAGACTCCCAGGAATCTTCTGGAACTTTTCAAAGCCCCTGTGGGCATCTCATTCCTCAGCTTTTTCTTCTAAACTTTTGGGTTAACCAGTGTTTGCCTCGGCTGTTATGCATCACCTCAAGCAGCCTTGACATTAAAGCCTCAGCCATGCCCCAGGGAGCGGCCCTTCACCACCCTCCCCGCCATGTTGCTGCAAGCCCTTGGTTAATTTCTGAAGCTCTGAAAAAAGTGGACCCTGATGATTATTTTTTTTTTTAAGAGAGATTTTTGCTGTAGGTGCAGGTGCCCATTAGAGAGATTGAGAGAGAGAAAGAGAGACATCACCCCCCAGGAGGGATGGCCATGTCACAATCCCTTCTCCTCCTGGGATTTTGGGCTCACACACGTACGTGCCCAGTGTGTTTCAAGCCTCCAGGTTCGGGACTTGAACTGTGGTTGGCCATGCGAGAGTCCGGTACTTTAACCACTACACCCCCTGCTGGTCCCCAGTGTGATCATTCTTGCCTGTGTTTTTGCATTGATGGAGGGGAGGATTTGGGGAGATCCTTACTCCACCTTGTTACTGATGTCGCCTGGGCTGGCCTTCTGGGTGCTGGGGCCTCTCTGTCCCATCTCTGAGAGGTGGAGGGGGAGCGATTGGGGTGTCCCCATCTCCCAGGGGGTGCTTCCCCACTTACCCTCTCTCTCTGTCCCCAGTGAACGCATGCACTCTCTAACAAATTAGTAAAAAGAAAGAAAGAAAAAAAAATGCCCGAGACTGGGTGGTATCTAGAGAAAATAGAGACTTATTTGGAAAACGCACGGTTCTGGTGTCTGGGGAGCAGAGCAGGGCTGGGCTGTGTCCAGGGCCTCTCTCTTTAATCTCGCCCCCTCTGGGTTTTTTTTTGTTGTTGTTGTTTGCTTTTTACTTTTTAGTTTTTGGTATAGGGTACGTGGGCTTGCCAACGGGGGCAGAGCTATGCATATGTGTGTGTGTATGTGTGTGTCTGTGAGAGAGAGGGAGAGAGAAATTGTCGCCCCAGGTATGCCCTGCTGCAACCCCTTCTCCTCCATTCTCCTCTCAGGATTAAGGGCACGCATGCACACCCATCTGTCAAATGTTTCAAACCACTGGGATTAGGACTAGAACCGTAGCCAGCCATGTGGGATCCAGCTGCCTTAACCACTGCGCCACAGGCTGGCCCCATCAGCCCCCCAGGACGGTGGGGCCAGAGCTCCGGGGTCCTGAGGCAGCTCAGTGGAGGCCGGCGCTCCCGGTCCCCCACCCCAGCTGCGTCCTCCCCGGGTGCCCCGCCAAGGCTTGCTTGTTTTAGTCTCTTTGATTTCCAGACCTTTCTGTTTTTCTTAAGCAGCCCCGAGAAATTCCTGACTTTATTTTTTTTGCCAATTGGAACCGTAAATGTTTGAAATCCGCTTCCTCTTCTCACACGTGTTACTCTCCCGGCCGCTAAGCGGACGTCCACCTGTGGGGCTCCGCCAGGTGAGCCTTACGGTTCCTGGGCATAGAATCTGCCAGAAGGCGGCCTGCCCGTGGCCGGCCTGCATCCCAGCGCCCCTGGAGCCCGCGGCCCCCACCCAGCCCCACCTCAGCCTGTGGTGTAGACACCCTGCTCGTCTCACTCTGTCCCTCCCCTCCGGCCCAGCCAGACACTCAGACACTCGGAGCTCTCCGGGCCCCGGATCGTGACCTGCCTTCGCCGGTGTCCTCTGTCTGAGTCTGGGTCCCCGCGTCCCTGGGGCTGCTCCCATGCTGTGTGTCCTCCCGTCCTGGGACCCGACCAGCACAGCGCGGGGGACCAGCTCTCCATCTGTGTGGCCCCCGCGGCTGCCATGCCGCCCCTGGCTCACACCTGAGTCAGATAGAGGGGAGGTCCCAGAAAGCAGAGGAAAGCCCCGCGGGCCATGTGGTGTGGCTGGGGCCCTGAGGTAGACCCTGCGGGCCACCTCAGTCCCCAAAGAGGCCATGAACTGCAGATCGGGGACGGGCGCAGGGAAGCCGTGTCCCGCGTGGGCCTGGTGGCCTGGCTGGGTCGCGTCTGCCTGGGCGCCCTCCCCGGAAGTCCCTGGGACGGGCTCGATGGCGCCTCACGTCGGCCGTCCTTTCCTTGGCAGGTTGAGGGGGCCCTGGAGTACGGGATCACGAGTGACGACGTGTTCTGGCTGAAGGAGTCCCCTGGGAAGACGTAAGTCCCGCCGGGTGCACCATGGCGCCCTCTGCGCTGGCCAGAGCGAGCTGGGGCCGCAGGGGCACGCGCTGGGGTTCGGTTCCTCGCGTGGGCGTTCTGGGTTCCCTGGGAGGGCAGGGAGGCTGCTGGCTGGGCCCCTGATCGGAGCGGTCAGCACATGGCACTCTGGGCTATCTTGGAATGTCACCTGGAGTCCGTGTAGGCAAACAGGCTTCCTGGGCGCCCCGAGTTGCAGCGGGGTGCCCCCTGGAAACTCCCAGCACATTCCGGCCCCACCAGCAGGGCGGGTCCAGGCCCCCAGGTCCAGACCACTCCCCATGTCTGTGTGGGAGGGAGTGCAGAGGGAACTTCGAGCTTGCAGGAACCAGGGAGGCCACCAGAGGGCAGCAAAGGCTTGGCCGTCAACCTCGCCTGGTTGTCTTTTTTTTTTTTTTTTTTTTGGATAGTTTTTTTCGCTATAGGGCGCGTGCGCTCGCCAGACAGACAGAGAGAGACATAGAGACAGAAAGAGAGAAATCACCCCCCAGGGGGGATGGTCACGCCGCAATCCCTTCTCCTCCATTCTCCTCCCGGGATCTTGGGCACGCACGCACACGCGCCCGGCGTGTTTTAAGCCACCGGGTTCGGGACGCGAACCGCGGTCGACTACGTGGGAGTCCAGCGACATAGCCATTACGCTAACTGCTGGTTCCCATCGCCTGGTTGTCTTAATACTTGCCCCAGAAAATGCTGGTGGAAAACCGTCTCAGAGGTGTGTATATGTGCATGTGCGTGCGTGTGTGTGTGCTGGTGTGTTTTATGTGCCTGTTAGAGCGTGTGTGCCTGTGTGTGTGTTCATGCACATTTGTGTGTGTGCAGGCAGGTGCTATATTGGGCACACTGGAGTGTGTGGATGCGTGTGTGTGTGTGTGGGGGGGTGTGTTCACGGTATGTCACGTGCTCTGCTGGTCCTTGTGGTTTCACATCTTGTGAGGCGTCTTTGGAGGCAGGTCCTGCTTCCCCTGAAGTAGTGCTTTCTTTTTCTTTTTTTTTTGAAATGTTTTTGCTATAAGGTGCGTGCGCTTGCCAGACAGAGAGAGACATAGAGACAGAAAGCGAGAAATCACCCCCAGGGGGGATGGCCACACTGCAATCCCTTCTCCTCCATTCTCCTCTCGGGATCTTGGGCACGCACGCACACACGCCCGGCGTGAGTTTAAGCCACTGGGTCTGGCACTCGAACCGTGGTGTCGACTACGTGGGAGTCCAGTGACATAGCCATTACGCTAACTGCTGGTCCTGAAGTGGTGCTTTCTTTGACTCTCCACCACGAATAAGCAGCACAATGGTGCCTCTTTTCATTATTATCAGTGCTACAATGTGGAGCCAGCAGGTGGCGTGGTGGTTAAGATGCCGGACTCCCACATGGCTGGCCAAGGTTGAAGTCCCAGACCTGGCACTTTGCTTTCTCTCTCTGCCTCTGTCTCTGTCTCTGTCTCTGTCTCTATCTGGTGAATTAAATAATAGTAAGAAATAAAGTTAAATAAATAATTACTAAAAAAAAAGCTAGGGACCAGCAGTTAGCGTAATGGCTATGTTGCTGGACTCCCATGTAGCAGACTGCGGTTCGTGTCCCGGACCCGGTGGCTTAAAACTCATGCCAGGTGTGTGTGCGTGTGTGCTCAAGATCCCGAGAGGAGAATGGCGGAGAAGGGATTGCGGCATGGCCATCCCCCCGGGGGGTGATTTCTCACTTTCTGTCTCTCTCTTTCTGGAGAACACACGTGCTCTATAGGGGAAAAAAAAAAACTCTTAAAAAAAAAAAAAAGAAATACCTTCTCAAGACCCCTCTTTTGATTCTTTTAAAGTTTATTTAATTTCCGAAAGGAGACAGAGAGGCCACCACCTTGGGGGACCTCCCCCGTCTCCTGGCCTGCAGGGTCATGACCCACGGATACACACCTAGTGTATTCGGATCAACCCAGGATCGAACCCAGGACCCGTGGGCACCCACCAGCTTGAGCGTTGCAGAGCCGTGCCCTCCGGCCTGCACCACTGCAGCGGGGCTGCTTCAGAGCGCGAGCCCAGAAGTGGGGTTGGAGCACGTGGTAATTCCATTTCTGACTCCTGCGGCGTGTGCAGCACTCCCCCCACGGCCCAGCGCTCCGCCGTCCCACGTCCTTGTCAACGCCCGTTATTCTCTCGCGTTCTGTTCTGCTAGGGGCTGTGTGCACCTGCCAGAGAGAGACAGAGAGACGGAGAGACGGAGGGGGAGAGAGCCGGGGCGCGTCCAGGCTGCCGTCCCGTCCTCTTTCCCTCTGTCCTGTTGGGGTCTGGGGCACTCATATTTGCCTGGGTGTCTTCCAAGCCACCAAGCCCAGGATTTGAGCCACGTGTTTGGCCCTGTGGGATCCGGCCCCCTTCATCACGAGGCGATAGGCTGGCTCACTTCCTGGTTTCCAATCATTGCGGTCCTGCTGGGTGTGAGGTGCACTTCCACAGAACAGCTTCCTGCCCGAGGTCTGTCCTCGCTGGAGAGCCAGGCCCAAGGGTCGGTGCCCTGAGCCGCCTCCGCGGCACCAGGAAGGTCTGCTTGAGGGAATTTTAATCTGGCGTGGAGACGACAACTAGAGTCCTCAGCCCGGCTGTCCCGACACGTGACAGGCACGCAGGTGACCGCCCAAGGTCCGATGGGCTGGAGGATTCGAGGATGGAGACCACAGCGTGACCAGACCCTGTGGAGGGTGCTCCTGTCTCTCTGTGTCTCTGTCTCCCTCTTGTGTGAGTACACATACTTTATCTGGAATAAGGGGTGGGGGAAGACTCGAGGCCCTCTACACCCTAACACATTTGGCTAACGGGCCAGCAGCACCCTGTTAGGGTCCCTTCTCCCCTAACGTAGGCGGCAGCTTTTCTCGCGAGACGTAACCCAGGAAGGAGCCCTCCCCTGCTCCGTGGGCGAGGCATGGTCACCGCGTCCCCTCCAGGCCCCTCCCGAGCTGGCTGAGCCGGGTCACACCCCCCCCCCCCCCCCGCCTGTCAGCCGCCCCCACAACAGACCACACAACCTGTTTGGCTTCTGACCCGGCCATGTTCCTTACGCCCACGCTTTTGTTCTCACTGTCACATTTGCCCCTTGTCCCTTCCTGCTGTCATTTCTGGATTACCTGGTTTTCTTTTTTTGAGAGGTTTTTGCTATAGGGCGCGTGCGCTCACCAGACAGACAGAGAGACATAGAGACAGAAAGCGAGAAATCACCCCCCAGGGGGGATGGCCACGCCGCAATCCCTTCTCCTCCATTCTCCTCTCGGGATCTTGGGCACACACGCACACGCGCCCGGCGTGAGTTTAAGCCACCGGGTCTGAGACTCAAACCGCGGTCGACTACATGGGAGTCCAGCGACATAGCCATTACGCTACCTGCTGGTCCCAAGGGTTACCTGTGTTTCTAATCGTTGCCTGTCTGCTCAGTTAGACAAGGCGTGATTCTCTCTGCATTTGCTACCGGCAGCCAGCCGACCACCTGCTTACCGACCTGTGCAACTGCGTGTGAGCGTGTCCGTGATTGTGCGTGTGTGTGTGCATTTATTTGTGAATGCCCGTGTCTATGAGTGTGTGAGCACCTACGTGTGCGCCTGTGTGTCTGTGAGCATGTGTGTCTACGAGTAGGCTGTGTGAGGGTACATGAGTGTGCCCATGTGTCTGTCTGCATGGTACTGGACCCACGAATGTGTATGTGCGTGTGTCTGCATGCGTGGGAGTAGACGCATGTGTGAGTATCTGCTTAGCCGTGTGCGTGCGTGTGCGCCTCGCCGGCCTGGCCCTGGGCGGCCCTCTGCCCTCGCTCCCGGCCCGGCGTTCCCTCCAGCTGGCCCGTGTCTGGGCTGTGACCTGAGCTGGCCCCGGTGCAGAGCCCCCCAGCCTCTCTTAAGGTCTTTTAACTTGTGCGATGTACAAATGGTTTCTTTTCTTTTCTTTTTTTCTTTCTTTTTTTTTTTTTTTTTTTTTTTTTTTGATGTAACTGAAGTCTATTTTACACTTAATGGCTTGGAGATTTTTGACATGTGTGGGTAGACCTGGCCCACCCCCGAGGTGGTTTTCGAGGACCCCTGTGTTTTCCTTCAGGGCTTCCAGAGGTCGGCTTTTCTGTCCTGGCCGTGGGCGGGTAGCGGTGGGTGAGAGGGGACGGGCAGCTGGTCCCCCCAGCCTCCATGGCCAGTCACCGCACCCCTGCAGCTGGTTGTAGCCCCACCGCGCCTGTCACCAGGGACCACCACGCCCTGGAGCCCACCTAAAAGCACCAGCACACTCAGGGGCCCAAGTCCTGCCGGAGGTTCACCTGGCCCCTGTTGCCGATCGGTTTTCGAATCTTCTGTTTCTTTCTTTGTAATTAGCAGAGGGTGTGGTGTGTGCCGAGAGAGAGACGGAGGGAGAGGGAGGTCGCACCCCAGTGGGAGCCATCTCTTCTCCTCCATTTGCCATCCTGTCGGGGTTCGGGGCACACACACACACATGCCCGCCATGTTTTTTTAAGGCTCCATGGCTGGGATTTGAACCATGTTTGGCCATACGAGCACTGGCCTCCTTAACCACGAGGCCATGGAGCCAGCCTCCTCGGTTTCTTCCACATTGCTTTCTCATGGTGGGACCTGGACGTGCGCTCCCCACTCCCATAATGCTCTGCCTGCTGTCCCTGTGACGAAAGGGCCTTGAATGTGTGGCCACCTGGGAGGCTGGTCCCCGGCCTGGTCCCTCTGTCCCGTCTGAGGCTGCCGGGTGCTTGGGTCACCTCCTCGGCCTGTCACTGAAGGCCTGCGTCTTCTCAGTCCTGGTCACACACAGGTCTTGTCCAAGGTGCCCTCTCAGGGCCAGGGGAGGGAGGCTGGCGTGGTGGGTGCCCCTGATGGCACTGGCCGGGGAAGGGCTAGCCCTCTCAGAGTGGCAGCCATAGCTCAGGGGCAGCCCTCGGTGACCATGTGCAGGGGGCACCCAGCCTGGCCCGGAGGACACGGCCCCAGCTCTTTTGGCCAAGAAAAGAAACAGCAGTGTTTATTTTCTTCCGAAAAAAAACATTTTGAAGATTTTTGTTTTAAAGCTCTTTCGTGTCGAAGGAATCTAGGTATGTTATTGTTTAAGGGGGGGAAAAAGTGTTTGCAATGTATCAGTCACCCGTTTCGTTCTGAGCATGATTTATGTGAGGAAATGGTTTTTTTAAAAAAGAAAAAAAAAATTAAGCTGGAGATATATCCCTGTAGATGCTTCCGTGAAAATGCAGCTTTTGTCCGGGCTGTTAATGCAAGTTGTAACAGTGTAATGTGGGAGTCAGTGTTTACATGTTACATTCCTCCGCGCAGTCAAAATAAGCCCGGAGGGGCTACAGTAGCACTTCTGTATTTTATCAGCTTGGGCCGGGGCGAGGGGGAGGTCTCCACTCACACTTGGAGGGGCTGTTTCTGCTAGATTTATTTGCCTTATAAATATTCCCCGTGTTTATTTTAACTCGCCTTTAAAATGGAGCTAAAATTAATATGGACCCCGGGGCTGCCCCCTGGCCCCGCAGTGCCTCCCCGAGCCAGGCGGGGGCGTCCGGGAAGCCCACGTGCCCAGGGTCCTGTGCTCTTCTGTCTGCAGTCGGCTCCAGTCCGCCCTGGCCCTGGGTCCACTGTGGACTCTGCAGGACGTACAGGGGCCCTGCTCCTTTACTGTCCTCGGGTGGGGGCTGGCGACAGCCGGGACCTTCTTCCAGGGGTGTCTGCAGGGGGAACGGTGACCGGCAGCCTCCCGAGGCCGTCCCACGCTGCAGCACAACACGGCCCTCCTGCGAGGAGTCCACTGCCTCCTCCGCTGGTATCCGGGGCTGAGACGGGCGATCACGCCGGGCCCAGACCTGAACGACACCCTTCACGAACCAGCAGGTCTCTGCAGAGCAGGGCCACACCCGTGGGCCGGAGGGGCCGGGCCCCTGGGGCAAACTGTGAAGGCAACTGACTGCAGGTAGCAAACCCCGGCCAGGGGCGTGAGCTGCAGGGGGGTGGGGGCGACAGGAGCCGTGAGCCAGGCGAGGTCAGGGGTGGTTCCGCTTGCCCCGACCCTCAGAGCTACCCCCGTGGGGAAGGGGCCGCTCTCTGGTCTAGGCGTGTGTCTGGAAGGGCCCCAGGTGGGCACTGCTCGGCCTCGGTCACTCAGGTTGGGGTGGGAAAGAGGACTCATGGAACCACCCTCGGCCCAGGGACCGAGGTGCCGTTTCCAGGTATCCTGGGACTGGCTGTTCCTGCTGCCCACGCCTGGAGCTGGTGTACGGAGGGTGGGCCGCCTGTCCCCGGCTCGGGGGCTGCCCAACCTGTATGCAGCCCTCGGAGGGAGGGGGCCGGCAGGTGGTGTGGTGGTTAGGGTGCTGCCCTCGGCTGACCTCGGTTCATGTCCCGGACTTGGAGGCGTTCTCTCTCTTCTCTGTCCCTTTCTGGTCAAATTAAGATAAATAACTGGGACCAGCAGTTAGAGTAATGGCTATGTTGCTGGATTCCCATGTAGTCGACTGCAGTTCAAGTCCTAGACCCGGTGGCTTAAACTCACGCTGGGCATGTGTGCGTGCCCAAGATCCCGAGAGGAGAATGGAGGAGAAGGGATTGCGGCGTGGCCATCCCCCCTGGGGGGTGATTTCTCACTTTCTGTCTCTCTCTGTCTTTCTGGTGAGCTCACGTGCCCTACAGCAAAATCTCCCCCCCAAAAAAAGATAAATAACTAGATACATGAAGCTAAATAAAATAATTCTTAAAAAAACAAAAAACAAAAATCAAACAAACAACTACCCTGCAAGAACCATCGCCATGATTTGGGAGAAATCACTGCCCCTTCATTTTCTCACTTTCTGCTTATTCTCCACACTCGTTGGCATGACGCCCTTGTGTCCAGGACATGGGGACCAGCCGTCCAGATCCAAGCTGCCCACGTCCCCGCGCACATCCCGTGGCTAAGACGTCACGGGTGAGGCCTCGGATGGGATCATTACGGGGCCAGCACGTGGGGGCTCTGGCTGGGCAGAGGCAGGCCCAGCGTCGGGCCCAGAGGGGTGGGATTGGGGCTGGTGGGTCCCAGGCAAGCTGGCAGCCAGCGAGGTTGGAGGTTTTGGGGGGCCCGCCCCCCACGCTTCCACCCCGGGGCACCTGCTGGCATTTCCTGTGCTGGCAGGACAGCCGGTGGGCCCGGTGCCTGCTGGGAGACTCTCGCTTGGTGTGGGTGTTCCCCTTGGGGAGCGGATCAGGGGCCTTCGAGCTCGAGGCAGATGGAGAGCTCCCCAAGCCCCGCTGCGAGGCCCGAACTAATGCTTTCGTCGCCGCTTCCTCCCCCATTCGGACCCGAATGATTAGGCTAATCCCACTGCGGTTCTGCCTCTGAGAGACGTTCGCCCACCGCCGGGCACAGGGAGCCCTGCCTGGCACACGCGAGGTCGAGCCTGGGGCTCACAGGGTCGGGGGAGGTGACCTGGGGCGGGCAGATGCCTGGATCTCCAGGTGGCAGCCCCCACCCCCCACCGTCTGACGGACTAGTGACGTGGCCTGCGCTGCCATCCTCTGTGGCCCGTCACTGCACCCCTGTGGCTGGCCTCAGCCCTACCGACCCTGTCTGCCCCTGCCCGCATGTGGCCAGGGGAGGCCTGACCGCAGCTTCCCCTCTTGCAGACTCTGTCGCTTACGGCCTGGAGGCTCCGGTGTCTGTCCTGCTGCTGCTCCGGCAGGTTGCGGGCGGTCTCCGGCGCGCGCGTCTGCATTCTTCACGGCACACGTCCCCTCTGTCGCTCAGTCAGGGCAGGGAGGGAAGCCAGTGCTGTCGCTAATCAGTTCTGCTGATAATCCCCGCTCACGAAGAGCGGCTTGGTACCCCGAATACGAGCAGGCGCTGAGAGACTTCGAGGGCACGCCTGCAGAGGGGCCGCCCCTCAGTGTGTGCCTAAGGTCCTCTGTCCAGAGCCGGTGGCCGGGACTGGGGACACTCGTGACTATGGAGGGAACCTCCAAGGTGGGAGCTGTGCAGCCGGCTGCCGGGGCAGGAGGTCCAGGGTGCTGAGGGGCTTCGCAGGCGGAGCTGGCAGGTGGCTGGGTGCGGCCTCCCACCCGCCTCCCCTGTGGCTAGCACTGCACGGGGTGTCGGGGAGGCCCGTGTGATTAGACTGCAAACATGTCTGCCAGCCTCGGGAGGCCACGCTGCCACTGCCACTGCCGCTGCCCCAGCGACGTGCAAGGATGGCCGGGGAGTGGCCCGCCCCTGTCCTGCAGGCTGTCGGCCGTGCGGCCACTCCCAAGGAGGCTCGGCTTTCCGGAGGCTGGGAGGCCCCGAGACGAGCAGGGAGGCCCAGCCGTGGACAGAGAGGCCGCGCTGGCGTCACCCCCTGAGCCTGCACCGCCTGGCAGGGGGTGCTCAGCCCATGCTATGGCCACGGCACGGTCACGGGGCGTGTGCTCTCACCTCGCTGCACACCCACGTGTAGGGCAGAGTGTCCAAAGCTGCAGGACCCTGCTTGTATTTTCAGGGACTTAGAATTTCTTTCTTCTTCTTCTTTTTTTTTTGAGAGGCTTTTACTATAGGGTACATGTGCTCGCCAGACAGACAGAAAGAGACAGAGAGACAAAAAGCGAGAAATCACCCCCCAGGGGGGACGGCCACGCTGCAATCCCTTCTCCTCCATTCTCCTCTCGGGATCTTGGGCATGCATGCACACGCGCCCGGCGTGAGTTTAAGCCACCGGGTCTGGGACTCGAACTGCTGTTGACTACATGGGAGTCCAGCGACATAGCCATTATACTAATTGCTAGTCCCCAGAATGTCATATCTTATAGAAAGGCTCAGCCAGCCTCGGGGATGTGGGGATGCCCCAATGCCACGGTGCTCCGTTATGCTGAATCTGTTTGGGAAAGTATGGGGTCCGTGCCCCCAAGTCTCCTGTGCACACTGGGCACGCGTGGACCTGGGACCTGGGGCTGGCTGGGGCGGCGTGAAGCCTGGTTGGAAGCGATGATCTCTGTCCCGTGGGAAATGAATTCAAAAGGAGAAAGGCTCACACTTTATCTATACATCGCATCCAAAAAGAGGCAGGTTTTTATAACTTTGCTTTTTATTTTTGAAATGTATTTATTGAGGGGCCAAGAGGTAGCATAGTGGTTAAGGCACTGGACTTTCACATGACGAACTGCGGTTTGAGTCCCGGAACTGGTGGCTTGAAACTCGTGCTGGGTGTGTGTGCATGCGTGCCCAAAATCCTGAGAGGAAAATGGAGGAGAAGGGACTGTGGTCTGGCCATCCCCCCTGGGGGTGGTTTTCTTGCTTTCTTCCTCTCTCTCTCTAGAAAGTGCACGTGCCCTATGGCAAAAATCTCTCTCTCTCAAAAAGAAAAAATATATAGAGATATTTAAATTTGCTATAGGGTGCATGCACTTTCTAGCATGAGACAGAGAGACAGAGCGAGAAATCACTCTCTGGGGGGATGGACACACCATGGTCCCTTTTCCTCTCAGGAGGACTTACACCTGGCACGTTTCTCAACACCAGGTCCGAGACTCAAACTACACAGTCAGCCACGTGGGATCCAGCTGCCGTAGTCACCATGCCTCCAGCTGGCCCCAAGAGTTAGGTTTTATCATTTTGAATATGTGCCTCCACATGGAGGTGTGTGTTGCATGCACATGCATGTATGCACACATGTGGGGGCACATGTCCACCCTGTGTCTGCTTCTGGGGCCTGGCTGGCCCTGTGTAGGGCCCGGAATGCATCTCTGCACTTCTGGTCAGCTGGGGCTCCTGGGGGCCCCTTATCTTCCTCTCGTGTGAGTGAGGCATGTGCCCAGCCAGCTGTGGGGGCTCTGTCCACGCACCCGGGCGGGGCGCTGGCACGGGTCTGTCCCCAGCTCCCGTGCGGAAGCGGCGAGCCAGCGGCTTCCCGCAGGGCACCTGCAGAGATATTCCCGGGGAGATGGCTCTTTTTGAACTGGAATTACATCATTAGTACCTGCGGGGATTAAGGCTGACATCGGGCTTATCCGCCCTGACATCACCTCCTCTGTTCAAAGACCGAGGGGTGATCCGACAAGCCCACCCACGCGTAGCCTCCCCCAGCTGGGAGTTCTTCCATGTGAGATTCTGTGCATGTGTGTGTGTGTGTGCGTGTCTGTGAGTGTAGGTGCCCCTGTGTGCGTGCGTGTGCATGTATGTGCCCACACGTGGAGTGGAGAGCTGAATGACAGGAGGGGATCCTAACAACTAGAGCGAATATTTCCGATGGCTGCTGGGGCCCAGCATCCTCTGCTGTCCCCTTGTCCCAGGACCCTCAGTCTTTTGCCCTGGGCCCGGGCGTGGCCTTCCAGCCTGGCAGGTGCAAGAGTGTCCTGCTCACAGGTGACGTTTTCCAAAGAGCCACCCCCCCAAGCTCAGTTTCGTGTTTTTCCTGCACCGAAAAGCATGTCCCCACTCCCACTTAGCCCCCACGGCCCAGAGGCCCCAAGGTAGCACCCTGCTCAGGGCAGACGACAGCCCTGCGCTTCTGACTGCTGCCTCCCAACACCACCACGAGGCCCCGCACGGTCCCGAGCAGGTGCACCGGGCACTGGCCACACACACCCTTCACCACTAGGCAATTTGCAGATTCGACAGCACAGTTTGTCATGTCCTTCGACAGCTGTGCCTCTGGGAAGTGGCTTTGCACCCCGGGACGGCCTATTTGCACAGCGCGCGCTCAGCCGGCCAGCGCGTGCCTGGAGGCCCCCCTGGCGGCCGCGGGTCTCACGTCTCTGTGTCCCTCTCTCTGACAGGTTGGTGGTCGGTGCCAGCTGTATCCTTCGCCGGCAGGCAGGCAGCTGTCCTGGGGTGTGGAGGCTCCTTCCCTAGAGCCTCCCCAGCTGCCCTCGCTCCTGCGGGCACTTGGCTGCCCCAGAACAGGCCCTTAGGGGCCCCCTGGGGTGGAGGACTGGCCTGTGGACCGTGTGAGGCCCAGCTGCTGTGGCCAGGGCTCCTGTGGGGCTCCCCAAGGCGGTAGAGCCGGCGGGGGGTGCTGGGCACGGCCGGTGGCAGCACCAAGCCCTCCCTTGGGAGTAGCCCACCTGGCCGCCCCGTGAGAGGGTGCAGTGGATCCGGGAAGGGTGAAAGAGCAGCCGTAGAAGGACTGGGCATCTGAGGGAGCCCCAGAGCTGCACTGAGGGCAGCAGACCGAGCAGCCACTGTGTGGTCCACAGACGGGCTCCTCCTCCCCAAGCCAGCCAGCGCCCTCCACCACTGCTCGGCCCCCACCTGGCCACAGGGCGAGAGTCCAGAGCCAGGCAGTCACCCGTGGAGGCAGCGGCTGCCTGGGCGTGGGCAGCTGGGAGGGACCACTGCTCGGGCTGGTGCCACCCCCTCACCGGGCCGAGTTGGGTCTGGGACAGAGGGAGCCTCCTCCACAGCTGTCTGTGGCCAGGTTAGGGTGTGGGCTGCCAGCACGGGGCCCTGGAGTCTTGTCCCTTTGTCCCAAATCTGTGATCTGTGAGCCTTCCTGAGCTGCCCCGGCAGACGTGGCCCTGGAGTGCGCTGGCTTCCTCACCGGGATCGGGCTGGACACCACCGTCATGATGCGCAGCATCCCCCTCCGGGGCTTCGACCAGGTAGCGCCGCCTCCCGCTGGGCCCTGATCCCGTCCCGTCCCTGGCATCCCACAGTGGGCGCAGTTGCAGGCCGGGAAGGGAATGGAGCTTTCGAGCTGGGCCGTTGGGTTGGACAAGGAGATCGTTCAGGAAACGTTAAAGCGGGCGTGTCGGTGCATGGAAGGGCGCAGCGAGGGACACCTGGGGGCACACACAGCCCGCGGTTACCCCGTGGTGCCTGGCCGGCGAATGTGGCCAAAAGAATTTCCACCTCAGAGACACTGGTCCCTGCTCCCTGATGGCAGAGCCACAGCATCCAGGGTGGCACCAGGAGGGAAGAGCTGGTGGGCCCCGGTGAGGCCCCGGTGGTGACTGAGGGTTGGTGCTGCAGCACCACCCCAGATTAAGATGGACGCAGCAGAGCCAGGAGCACGGGCCCTCCCTGGGACGTCCGCCCCGTTTCCAGCCTGTGAAGGGCCTGCTGGCTTGCCACCACGCAGGGCCAGCGGTGGCTCTAAGCGAATCTCCTGGTTCCCGACAGCTGCCCTGGGGCAAGGTCCCAAGGCACCCCCCTGCAGTGTCTATGCAGACACGGGGCACCGCGGTCTTCACCGTGTCTGGGATGCAGAGCCCACGGCAGGCGCGCGCTGGTGACTGGAGCAATGGGGATTCTTCTTTTTCCTTTGCCTTAGATAGTCTCTCCATCAGCATCCTGCTGTCTCGCCTCCCAGGCAGAGGCCACTCTCTGGCCTTTAGGTTGGGTGGGAGACCAATCCCGGGCCTCCCAGGAAGTCCCAGCTTATGGGGACCCAGCTCCTGAGCAGCGTGTGCCATGGAGGGCCTGCCCAGTCTCCCTCCTCTCTCTTCCCTCTGTCTTCCTCCCCCCCTTCCTCCCTCTCATTACCAAGTGTGTGCATGTGCAGGAGAAACAGGCTCCCCAACAGGGTGGCCCCCTTCCCCTGCCCGCCAGCCCCCCAGGCCAGGTGGCTTCCAGGCCGACCAGGGTATTGGAAGCCTCGGTCACCATGTGGCTTCCAGCCTTGCAGGGCACCTGTGTTCCCACCACGCCCCAGCCACTGGGCCTGTTTTTTATTCTATTAACTAAATACTCTTCGAGGAAACGTCACCTGTTAAAATCAAACCCGGGGTTGTCACCGTCAGGCGTCAGTCACTGAGCAGCCGCCGGGTGGCAGAGCCACACACAACTATGGCCCTGCCCATGTCCACCGTTAACCCTCCGCCCACAGAGGCCTGGGGAGGTTGCCGATGGCAGGGGTCAGGCCTGCAGTCTCCAGGTCCCCGCCCACCACCCACACCCCTTTCTGAGCCAACGTGGAGGCACCCCTCTCTGTGTGTGCACATGTGATGCTCCACCCCAAAGCCGTGGGACACGTGTGTCTTCTCCTCAGTGCATACAGAGCCCCCGCAGCGGGGCCACAGCATCTGGGGAGGCCTCTGCGTGCACGCGTGGGGCGGGTGGGTGGGGAGAGCAGGTGCTCAGCCGGAAGGAGGTGAAGACGAGGCCTGGGGGACAGAGAGGACCACGGGGGTCGGGGCCGCACACAGGGAGGTGGCTGCGTGCCGGGAGGAGGAAGGGTGCACAGTCCCAGTGGACAGCCCGAGGGCGTGGATCCCTGTGCCGAGCGGGCCCACGAGTTCCCTAGAGACCCAGAGGGATGCAGGAGGGGCCGGCACTCGCACACCCGTCCCTCTGCTCTGGTAACCGGCGGTCACCCCGAGGGGCGGGGCTTCTCACACACGGTCCAGAATGAGCCGCTCACCTGTGCAGAGGTCAGAGGGCCTCGGCAGGTGTGAATGGCAATGGTTAGTTCCCCTGGAGAGAAGAGACTGTGGTCCCCTGACCACTGGGCTGTCCAGACCCTGCAGCATCCGGGAAGCAGCCCCCTCTGCAGCCTGCGTGGGGCTCCCACGGGGCTTCCCGGGCTGGCAGGGAGGGGTAGGTGCAGCGTGCCCTGTCCACGGTCTCAGCTCCGTAATGGCCAACAGGCAGGCTGGCCAGCTGGCCGGGGGGCAGGGTGGGGGAGCCAGGCCCCCGGAGAAGGGGCCGGTTTTAGTGGAGACGAGTCAGTGAGCAGCTCGCGGGGAGCTTGCCGGCCAGCACATCCTGCCGTGGGTGGGGTTCAAGTATTTGGAGCCTGGAGGGGGTTGGCCATTCTGGCTCAGCCCCTGGACAGACCCCTCGTGGGCCACCACCACCCGTTTCGGAGGACAGGGCCGGGTCCTTTCTCCCGTGGCTGTCACTGCCACCCGATCTCAAGGCGTGTCCTCTCATTTGCAGCAAATGTCGTCGTTGGTCACGGAGTCCATGGCATCTCATGGCACGCGGTTCCTGAAGCGCTGCACGCCCTCCCGAGTCAGGAAGCTTGCGGACGGCCGACTCCAGGTGGCCTGGCAGGACCACGCCTCTGGCAAGGAGGACACGGGCACCTTTGACACCGTCCTGTGGGCCATCGGTAAGTGTGCGTCGGCACACACTCGTCCCTGGTCCCCCCCCCCCGCGCCCCGTCACCTCCTGGGCCTCCCGCTCTGCTGGCTAGCAGGGGTGCAGTGCTGCCTCTCGGGTTGTCAGGAAGGCTGTGGGGACGCACCTCCACCTGGCCGTGCTCGCCTGGCCGTCCCCGGCACACTGTGCCCCATTTTTCTGCAGGGCCATGTGCTGCTCTAGAAGCACAGCCAAAGGGCCTGGATGTCAGCCAGGCGTCACCATTGGGGAACGACTCCCGGCCCTTCCAGCCTTCCCTGTCTCTTGGCAGGTTATTTATTTAATATTGAGGTGTTGGAGCTTAAATCCCAACATCTCCTTTTTTTTTTTTTTTTTTTTTTTTTTTTTTTTGGAGAGGTTTTCGCTATAGGGCATGTGCGCTTGCCAGACAGACAGAGAGATAGAGAGACAGAAAGCGAGAAATCACCCCCGGGGGGGATGGCCACGCCGCAATCCCTTCTCCTCCATTCTCCTCTCGGGATCTTGGGCACGCACGCACACGTGCCCGGCGTGAGTTTAAGCCACCAGGTCCGGGACGCGAACCGCGGTCGACTACATGGGAGTCCAGAGACATAGCCATTACGCTAACTGCTGGTCCCAACTTTATTTCGTTTTAATGAGCAAGATGGAAGAAAGAGAATGAAGGGGATGTTCGGGACAGGCTCTCACCTCTCGGTCAGCCAGGGTCACAGACGCACACCGCTGGGCCCGGCTGGCTCGGGTCGGTCCAGGATGCGAACCGCGCACAGAGGCGCCCTCCCACCTGCATCGCTGTGGCCAGGCCCGGTCTAACACGTTCACATGCACAGTTCGGAGCTGTTAAGGACCCTCGCACTGTTGGGCAACCTCCACCATCATCAGTCTCTGAAACTTTCTTCCCAGACCGAACCCCTGGACCCCTGGCCCCGGGCAGCTCCAGCTGCCCGACCCTCCTCAGCTCAGGCCCTGGCGACCACCCTTCTGTTCTGTCCCTGCATGTGAGGACTCTGGGAACCTCGTGCATGGGGAACCAGGCAGCACCTGCCCTGTCGTTGTTAGGCCGAGTTATTTCATGGGGCAGACCGTGCTCAGGACCCGTCCCTATTGGAGCAGATGTCGCGATTTCCTTCCTTTGAAGGCGGCATAGTTTTGTTTATCCGTTCATCTGGTGACACACACTTGGGTAGCTTCCACGTCTGCTACTGCGAATACTGCTGACATAGATGTGTGCACACAAGTTAGCTGTGCGTACTATGTAAAAACGACGCATGGGGGGGGGACACGCAGATGGCGTCACGGTTATGTCCCTGGACTCCCATGTAGTCGACCGCAGTTCAAGTCCTGGACCCGGCCACTTAAAACTCACGCCACGCATGTGTGCGGCGTGCCCAAGATCCCGAGAGGAGAATGGAGGAGAAGGGATTGTGGTGTGGCTATCCTTCCTTGGGGATAATTTCTCACTTTTTGTCTCTCTCTCTCTCTCTCTCTCTCTCTCTGTCTGTCTTTCTGGCGAACACAGCAGGCTTTTTTTTTTTCTTAGTTGGCAAAGGGCACATGCTCTCACTAAACAGAAAGAGGGAAAAACCCCAGTGGCGCACGGTCATGCTGCAGTCTTTTTCGCTCCATTTCTTCAGCCCATGAAGATCAGGGCACTTATACACGTATACCTGGTATGTTTCCCAAGCCTCTGGGGTAAGGATTTGAACCCTTAGCCATTGACTCCCAAAACACAGGGCTGCGCTGCCGCCCGATGGGACTGGTCCTATGACACCAATTAAAACAAAAAAAAAACCTGCCAGAGGTCATGTACACTCACCAGAGAGAGACAGAGAGACAGAGATAGCGAGAGGGAGAGAGGACCTCCCCAAGGGGCGTGGCCACACGGCAGTCCCTTCTCCATTTCTCCAGGATTTGGGGCATGCACGCCCATGTGTCTGACATGTTCCTCAAGGTCCCGGGACTGGGATTTGAACTATGCAGCCAGCCGTGTGGGATCCAGCGCCTTTACCCAGCAGGCCACAGGGCCAGCCCAAGATGTTTTAACGTTCTAAATATCCTTTCCATGGCTTTCCAGTGGTCGTCGCGTGCTGAGAGCAGACGTGTCTCTGGCCTTCCCAGAAGTCATGTTCCACGTGTTTCCAAAAGCGGCAGGGCAGGGGCCTCGGGGCCTTTCCTGGCTGGTGTGGGCCGGCCGCGAGGTTCTGACCTCCCCCCTCCGTCTGTGGAGCGTGGTCTGGTCTCTCGGGGTGAAGGCCGAGCAGGCGTGGCTGTGCCCGGGCCACCTGAGGGCGTCTGGGAGGGCGGTCCAGCACATCCCTCTGTCCCTCTGTCCCTGTCGACGGCCTGCTGTGATGCTGGGCCGAACGGCCTCTGCAGATGGCCCCCCCTTGGAGGCTGCGGGTTCTAGCGTTAGGACAGGAGCCCTGGCCCCCAGGCCTCGGGCTAGTGCCATCCCGTGGCCTGGGCTACACAGTGTGGGGGTGGGCGAGGGTGAGCGAGTGGCCACGCCCTGTCACTCACGTGGCAGCCAGGCTCCGCCTCCCGTCGGGATCCCCGGCCACGTTGATTCTCCTGGGAGCGCGGCTGTGTGGGTGCAGCGTGGTGGGGTGGAGGTGGGATGTGCGCGCTCGGGTCATCCCGGGGCCGTCCCTGCCGCTGTACCCACCCCTCCACACCCGGTCCCCAGTGCCAGGAAGGCTGGGCACCCCTGCGTTGGGCTGGTGCCCATGTGATGTGTGTCAGGCCTCCCCAGCTGCCCCGCCACCTTGCGTGCCGACGGCGGGAACCATCGCGGGCTTTCTCACGCGCCTCTGGCTCTCTGAGCCTCTTTGCACCCAGCTCTTTGCACGGGCTCAGAACCCGATTGCGGTGAGGAGCCATGTCTGGTTCCACATCAAGGAAGTGCGTGTTTGCTGAGCGGCCAGGACAGTCCTAGCAGCGTCCTCAGGGCTTGGCTGCCTGGGGTGCCGGCGGCCCAGGGGGCCCCAGAACCAGGTTGCATCGTCATGGCGGGCAGCGTGCTCTTGAGAAAGCCCCTCTGCTTCTCCTGAGTCACTTGGAACGAATGGAGGTCAGGCGGAAAGTCGAACCCGGAAGAGCCGGACTCTTTGTAGAGTGGACATAAGAGCAGATCTTTTTTTTTTTTTTGGAGAGGTTTTCGCTATAGGGCACGTGCGCTCGCCAGACAGACAGAGAGAGAGAGACAGAGAGACAGAAAGTGAGAAATCACCCCCCAGGGGGGATGGTCACGCCGCAATCCCTTCTCCTCCATTCTCCTCTCGGGATCTTGGGCACGCACGCACACGCGCCCGGCGTGAGTTGTAAGCCACCGGGTCCGGGACGCGAACCGCGGTCGACTACGTGGGAGTCCAGCGAGATAGCCATTACGCTAACTGCTGGTTCCCAAGAACGGATCTTGTTTTTTTTTTTTTAAGAAATATTTTATTTAACTTCATTTATTATTATATCATTATTATTTTTCAGAGACAGAGAGAGAGGAAGTGAGAAAGCAAGCCACCAGGTCCGAGACTTGAACCGTGGTCAGCCATTTGGGAGTCCAGTCAGTGCCTTTAACCACCACGCCACTTGCCAGCCCCCCACCAAGAGCGGATCTTTTAAAATGCCTATTGAACGGCCAGCAGGTGGCGTGCTGGTTAAGGCACTGGGCTCCCACGTGTTCAACCGCAGTTTGATTCCTGGACTCGGTGGCTTGAAACTCACGCTGGGCGCGTGTGCACACCCAAAATCCCGAGAGGAGAACGGAGGAGAAGCAATTGCAGTGTGGCCATCCCCCACCCCCGGGATGATTTCTCACTTTCTGTCTCTCCAGCAAGCTCATGTCCCCTAGAGCCAAAATCACTCAAAATGTAGTGACTGATTTGTCTCCTCCATGAGAGAGACCAAGACAGGCACTCTGATGGGGTCTTCCCTCCATGACCCACTGCCGGCCTCAGCCAGCCTCAGTCATGGGTGTGTGTGTGTTCAAGGGAGACCCAGGACACGAACCCAGGGCGGTCCCATGTGGGTGCTCTCAGGTTGCTACTGTGTCGCCACCTGGCTCCAAGAGCAGGTTCAATAGTCGAGCATCTGAAAAGCCGCAGGGTGAATTTAAGGCCTTCTAATTCCAAGTGGGTCAATTACCAAAGGCAATTTGCTTGCGCCAGAAAGACAGAGACAGAGAGACAGACAGCGAGAGAAATCACCCCCCAGGGGGGATGGTCACGCCGCAATCCCTTCTCCTCCATTCTCCTCTCGGGATCTTGGGCACACACGCACACGCGCCCGGCGTGAGTTTAAGCCACCGGGTCCGGGACTCGAACCACAGTCAGCTACATGGGAGTCCAGCGATATAGCCTATAGCCGTTATGCTAACTGCTGGTCCCTTGTAAGCTCCATTCTAAACAGTGAGTGGCAGACTCCCCCGCTGTCCCCTCATATTTTTCTGTCCTCCTACCCATGTCTCTTATCCCGCCTTTGGACCAAAAGGTGGGTCTTGCAGCCATCGTGGAGGCCAGGGTGCTGGCAGCGGCCCCGAGGAGCAGGGCTGTGTGCAAGCCCCACCGTCCTCCCAGCTTCCAGGCAGGGCCCTGGCAGGCGACAGGCAACCCCACACCCGCCTCCGCAGAGCTGCCGAGGTGCACAGGCCACCCTCCCCCACTGGGAGTCCTTTTTGTTTTTCGTCTTTTCAGAAAGAGCATCCCCCAGACAGTCTGCCTGGCTTGATTGATGCTGGGGGCGGGAGCTTCTCCCAGCCCTTGGCCTTTGACCTTGCTCCCCGAGGGGCGAGGGCGGCGGGTTCTGGCACACCTTCTGGGGGGCTGCGCGGGCATGTGCTGTCTTCCCTGGCTCCCGGGCTAGGTTTTGTAAACACTCGGGAACCACTACTGGGCCCAACAGCTGGGAGTGTTCTTGCTGGTGCGCACCGTAAGCCTCTGCCCAGCCATTATTTCTATTTGCTGTAAGGATCAGCGCTCCAGGAGGTTCAAATAAAATGCCCCGGGGGCTGCCGGCTGGGACTGCCAGCCTCTACCCTACAGTGCTTCCCGCTTCTCATCCCAAAAAGCGAGTTCCTAGTCCCGCATCCGAGTCCCGCATCTGTGCCAGCTGGGCTCCGATGGGCGTTGAGGGTCACGCAAGGGAAGGACGCCCTCGTGCCCCCCCGTGAGCGCGCAGGCGAGGCCCGGGTGCTGCATGGAGCGCCCGCTCCGTCCAGCTGCCCACGTGCCCGGTGCCCAGGCCGCAGCCCGCAAAGACGGTGGACGCCGGCCTCGCCAAGTCCCCGCAGTCTGGGCGCCCAGGAGGGCTCGGGCCTCTTCCTCGGCTCAGCCTTGATCTCCCCGCGGTGGATTAAACACATTAGCAGTTAAAGCGGTTAATTGCTGCGCAGGGGGCCGCGGCTCATTGTTTGTCGCTGAATCACCCGCCCACACCAGGTGTCTCAGATAATAGACTGGGAACCTCAGCGAGGAGGATTTCCTGTCTGCAGATGTGCTGATTATGGCGCTGAGTGAAGGCAGGCAGCCTGCGCGGCCGCCAGTTAACCACTTGTGGCCTGGAGCGCCCGCTGTCCTGGGGGGCCGGCCAGGCCGGGCACGGCGCTGCTCGGCTCCAGTCCGGCTGAGATGTGCTTTGAATGAATGGACGGTCAGCCTCTGGACCCCCGCCCTGGGAACAGTGGTCGCTGAGTGTGTCACTGGCCTTGCAGTAGCCTGTCACTCTCCTGGTGCAGTCCATGGGCAAGTATGGGAGGGCCTTGCCCCATTGTTCCCGTCAGGGGAGGACAGTTCACTCAGGGTGGTCGGAGAGAGCCTTGGGGAGAATCAGCCCGGCTCTCTCCCTCAGTCACTGAGGTTTTTTTTTTTTTTTTTTCATTTATTTTTATTTAATTTTATTTATTCTTATTTTTTAAATTTGACCAGTGAGAGAGAGAGAGAGAGAAGGAAAAGGAAAGTGAGAAGGCAAGCTGCCAGGTCCAGGACTTGAACCACAGTCCGCCACGTGGGAGTCCAGCACCTTAACCACCATGCCATCTGCTGGCCCCTGGTTTTTCATTTTTTTCATTGCCAGAGGGTACATGCACTCTCCAGAGAGCAAGAGACACACACACAGAGAGAGAAGGAGGGAGAAAGCACCCTGACAGAGGGGCATGGGCTTGCCACTGTTTCTTCTTCATTTCTTCATCCTGTCGGGGTGTGGGGTATGCACGCATGCCTGCTGCATTTTCAAGTCACTGTAGCCAGGGTTTGAACTGCGGTCGGCCATGTGGGATCCAGCTGCCCTAACCACTGGGCCATGGGGGCTGGCCCGCTGTTTCCAGACAACTCAGCATGGCTGTCCACCTGCGCTAAGCCTGTTCCTGAACCTGTACAGCTAGGTGGAAGGGGACAGTGAGCCCCCGGCCCCAGAGCTTGACCACCATGAGGAGGTCGTGGGCACCCGGGCCATGACCTGGGACCCTGGGATGCCAGGGAGGCGAGCACAGCAGCCCCAGAAGGGTGCAGCCCAGGCCCGTCCCCACCAGGGACTGTGTGCCCACGTGGAGGCGGTGCCCCGCCTCGCTCAACCACGTGTGGCCACTGGCTCCCCCACACCACGCACGTGGCCTGTGCAAGTGCCTGCGGAATGTCCCCTCGATGGGTGCCAGGGGAAGGAAGAGGCAGAGCACAGCAGCCCCCCCCCCCCCCCCGCCCCCGCAGGGAATATTCGGTGGGAGGGTGGGAGGGGAGCCCTCAGAGCCCAGCGGAAGAGGGAAGGCAGCTTGGCTGTGCCCCTGCGGCCGTCCACGGCTGCGTCCTGGGTGCTGTGTGGACTCACCTGTCAGGAAGCCCCAGCTGAGGCGAGGCTCTGTCCTCCAGGATGGTGTCTTGCCGCAGGAAATCAAGCGTGTGGCTGTGTTCTTCCTGGGGGGGACTCGCGGTCGCTCTGCCTGAATTCCCTGCACCCTCCCACTCCCTGGTGACACGGTCGAGTGGCTGGCCTTGAGCAGGTGATGTGAGTCAGAAATGCCTCTTTTTTTTTTCCTTTTCTTTAAATGATAGTGTGTACACGTGCACGAGAGGGGGAAGAGGGAGAAGTCCCCTGAGAGGGTCTCGTCACGCCCCGTCCCTCTCCCAGCCCTCCGGGTCCTCAGGATCCAGGGCGCCCACACACACACTCCGAGTTCTCAGGCCGACCCAGGGATCCAAACCCATACTCAGCATACAGCTTCCAGTCTCACAGGCACCTGTGTCACCTCCACCCCAGGCGACTGTGTCATCGCCGCACCAGGACGGAGCTGAAAATGCGTCTTTGAGGGACCAGTGGTTGGCATAATGGCTATGTCACTGGACTCTCATGTAGTCGACTGCGGTTCGCGTCCTGGACCCGGTGGCTTGAACTCACGCCGGGCGCATGTGCGTGCGTGCCCAAGATCCCGAGAGGAGAATGGAGGAGAAGGGATTGCGGCATGGTCATCCCCCCTGGGGGGTGATTTCTCGCTCTCTGTCTCTCTGTCTCTCTCTGTCTCTCTCTGTCTTTCTGCACGCCCTTTAGCAAAAAGCTCTCCAAAAAAAAAAAAAAAAAAGCCTCTTTGATAGTCTCACGCCTTTTTATTTCAGGACACGTTTCAAGTTTGTCATTATGGATGTGGAAAGAGACCCGAATCAGCCTATGTGTGTGTGTAGGGGTATCTTATGTTATTTTATTTATTTTAGATTTTTACCATGGGGCATGTGTGCTCACGTGCACAAGAGAGAGACAGAGAGAGAGAGTGGGAAAGCGAGAAATCACCCCCCAGGGGGGATGGCCATGCCGCAATCCCTTCTCCTCCATTCTCTTCTCGGGATTTTGGGGCGCGCATCAGGCATGTTTTTCGAGCCACCCGGTCAGTGACTCAGACCATGGAGTCAGCCATGTGGGAGTCCAGTGCCTGAACCACTATGCCACCTGCTGGCCCAGGGGATTTTATTATTAAAAATATATATTTTTTTTTGAAGGGAAGAAGATGGGCACTTATAGACCTCCTCCTTGGGCGCCTTCTGAGCTCGAAGTCGACAGGCCAGAGAGGTGACCATGGCCCCCTCCATCGTACTGAGTGGCCCTGGCCAGTGTCACTGCATCTGAAACAGCACCT
The DNA here is from genome assembly GCA_026018925.1 of Tupaia tana. Lineage (NCBI taxonomy): Eukaryota > Metazoa > Chordata > Mammalia > Scandentia > Tupaiidae > Tupaia > Tupaia tana. Next base: position 29,334,731 of record JAKSZU010000026.1, on the reverse strand, counting down.
CAGCCCAGTGGCTGTCACTTAGCGGCCGGCTCACGGCAGTGCTGACCCTTTGCAGAGGCCAGCGGAGGGCAGTGGAGCCAGCACTCTGTACACCCAGCCTGGCCTCCGTACCCTGCTCAGTGCCAGCCACACAAATGTCCGGGGTCATTGACAAGCATGCCCACGGCCCTCCAGCCTGGGCCAGCTCCCCTCTGCACTCCCCTCCCCACTGGTCCGTGTGCTGGGTCTTCTTACCAAGGCAGTGTGTATGGTCAGGGCTTGGTGGAAACCAATTTGTAAAATACCTTAGTGGAAACCCTTCTAGAAGTCAGCAGGTAGCATAGTGGTTAAGGCACTGGACTCCCATATGGCCTACTGCAGTTCGAGTCCCGGACCCGGCAGCTTGAAATTCACTCTGGGCATGTGTGCCCAAAATCCTGAGAGGAGAATGGAGGAGAAGGGACTACTACATGGCCATCCCCCCTGGGGGGTGATTTCTCGCTTTCTCTCTGTCTCTCTGTCAAGTTCTATAGCAAAAATCTCTCTCTCAAAAAAAACAAAACAAACATGGGAACCAGCAGTTAGCGTAATGGCTATGTCGCTGGACTCCCACGTAGTCGACCGCGGTTCGTGTCTCGGACCCGGTGGCTTACAACTCACGCCGGGCACATGTGCGTGCGTGCCCAAGATCCTGAGAGGAGAATGGAGGAGAAGGGATTGCGGCGTGACCATCCCCCCTGGGGGGTGATTTCTCGCTTTCTGTCTCTATGTCTCTCTCTCTCTGTCTGGCGAGCGCATGCGCCCTATAGCAAAAAACCTCTCCAAAAAAAAAAAAAACAAAACAAACAAACAAAAAAAACACAAAGAAAGAAAGAAATGAAACCCTGCTAGAGACAAGTAGGCACCACTTTACATGTTTTTAAAAAACATGTATGTATGTATTTGTTATGATTTTGAAGCTTCTGGGTCTGAGACTTGAACCGCAGTCTGCCATGTGGGAATCCAGCGCCTGAACCACCACACAGCTACTGGTCCGCCTGCTTTACGTATTAACACGCAGGGGCTCCTCTGAGCAGCCAACCCACCAAGCACGCTCCTCCTTGGGGTCTCATGGGTGGAGCTGGAGGACCGACCACTGGGCTTAGGAACTGCCAGGAACTTCTCTGCGTCGTCCGTGGACACCCATGTTTGAATAGGAGAGGCCTGCGGGCTCGCTGTGGAAAGCTCCGTCCCGGGCCCCACTGAGTGTCCCTGAGTAAGAGACACCATCAGGATGACCTGGGCAGGGACCAGCAGTTAGTGTAATGGCTGTGTCGCTGGACTCCCACGTAGTCAACCGCGGTTCGAGTCCCGGACCTGGTGGCTTAAACTCACTCCAGGCACGTGTGCGTGCGTGCCCAAGATCCCGAGAGGAGAATGGAGGAGAAGGGATTGTGGTGTGGCCATCCCCCCTGGGGGGTGATTTCTCGCTTTCTGTCTCTCTGTCTCTCTCTGTCTGTCTGGCGAGCGCACGCACCCTATAGCAAAAACCTCTCCAAAAAAAATAAGATGACCTGGGCAGTCCCTGGAGGGCATTGGTGGTCACAGGGAGCAGCCCATACTAGGTCACATTGAGGACCGGCCCTTCCTTACTCATTCAACAAACACTGAGCCCTTGCCGGGACCCAGGTCAGCACGACAGAGGTACATCCTGCCCTGAGAGCTCACAGCTGCAGGTGGGGACCTAAGGGTCTTTGAGCAGGGCTCATTCAAAAAAAAGAGGAATGGGGGGCCAGCAGGTGGCACGGCCGTTAAGGCGCTGGATTCCCACGTGACCAATCGCAGTTCAAGTCCTGGAATTGGTGGCTTGAAAATCACTCCAGGCACGTGTATATGTGAGCCCCAAATCCCAGGAGAATGGAGGAGAAGGGATTGCAGTGTGGCCATGTGCTTGGGAGGGTGATCTCTCCCTTTCCCTCTCACTGTCTCTGTCTCTCTCTTGTGAGTGTAGGTGCCCCTATGGCAAGAAAAACTTGAAAAAATTTATAGAGAGGAGAAGAAAATACATAGGGAAACGAAAGGCTTCACTGCAGGTGCCACAGGTGTGAGCTGCCCTGCATGGGCCTCGCTGTGGCCACCTGCCCCAGCACCCTGCGTGTCCGGGCACTCCAATCACTTGAGAATCTCTCCTCATGACACAGATGAGTCCTCGCCGGTGGGGACGCGTGCTCTAGGTGACCGTGCAGTTGGAGGGCCGATGCCCAGGCACCCATCACAGGATGGAAGGGGTGTGTAGCACTGGCCATCTCTGTGTCCCCGTGTCCAGACAAGCAGCAGTGACTGATGGCCTGGCTGCTTCCAGCCCTCAGCCTCTTCCAGCTCCTCCTCGGGGCTGGGCTGGCCAGAGGAGCTCTGTGGCTGGCCGCTTCCCCAGGCCATGGCGGCAGCGGGTGGGGCTCCCAGCGTGATCCGAGGAGGGTTGGCCCTGCCCAGCCGTGCCCCGCGCTCACAGGAGCCAAATGCTGCCACCAGCTCAGGGCATCGGGGACTACGGAGGCTGGGAAAGAGCATCTGTCCTACCCCAAGGTGCTGGCACGTCACATGCCTGGGCCCAGGAGTGAGGCCACTCGAGGGTCAGGGGATTTCAGGGCAGGGCTGTTCTGGTACCCGTCTTCACACCGAGGAGGGCCTGGGAACGTCCATTTGTTTTTGTTTTTGTTTTGTTTTGTTTTGTTTTTTAGAGGTTTTTGCTATTAGGCGCGTGTGTTCACCAGACAGACAGAGACAGAGACAGAAAGCGAGAAATCACCCCCCAGGGGGGATGGCCACACCGCAGTCCTTTCTCCTCCATTCTCCTCTCGGGATCTTGGGCACGCACGCACACGAACCAGGCGTGAGTTTAAGCCACGGGGTCCGGGATGCGAACTGCAGTCGACTACATGGGAGTCCAGCGACATAGCCATTACGCCAACTGCTGGTCCCAAGAATGTCCATCTGTATCTGGAATTTTTTTTTTTTTTTGTTCGTGCTTTTCTGTTTTGCTGTTTTGTTTTGCTGTAGTGGGGAATGTGCTCATTAGAGAAAGAGAGACGAGGATGGGGGAAGTGAGAACCCCCCCGCCCCGCCCAAGAGGGATGGCCACACTGCAATTCCTTCTCCTCCGTTCTCTTCCAGGGATTTTGGGCATGTGCACACATGTACCCAGCATGTTTTTAGTTTTTGAGAGATTTTTGCTTTGGGAAGGAGTATGCTTGCTAGAGTGACAGAAAGCGAGAAATCACCCCCCAGGGGGGATGGCCACACCGCAATCCTTCTCTTCCATTCTCCTCTCGGGATCTTGGGCACGCACTCACACACGCGTGCCTGGGGTGAGTTTTAAACCACTGGGTCTGGGACTTGAACTGTGGTTGACTACGTGGAAGTCCAGCCACTTAACCATTACGCCAACTGCTGGTCCCTCGGCATGTTGTTATTTTCCCAAGCCAACAGACCCAGGACAGGAACTACACAGTCGGTCATGTGCTGCTGGCCCGCAGGTTTTTGTTCACATTTCCAAGCCGGAGGGCATGTGTGCTCACCAGAGGGCGGGAGAAGGAGGAAGCATCCCCTCGTGGGGTGCAGTCATGCCATAGTCCCTTCTCCTCTGCATCTTTATCCTGTTGGGGTTTGGGGTGCACGTACACTATGTTTTTTGTTCGTTTGTTTGTTTTTGAGAGGTTTTTGCTATAGGGCACGTGCACTCGCCAGAGAGACAGAGAGACAGAGAGACAGACAGCGAGAAATCACCCCCCCGGGGGGATGACCACGCCGCAATCCCTTCTCCTCCACTCTCCTCTCGGGATCTTGGAGCACGCACGCACACGCGCCCAGAGTGAGTTTAAGCCCCCGGGTCCGGGTCTCGAACTGCGGTCGACTACATGGGAGTCCAGTGACATAGCCATTACACTAGCTGCTGGTCCCCACACTGTGTTTTTCAAGCCAGTGAGACTCGTAAGGGCTTCAGGAGCCGCCGAGAACCTCTGTTTTGCATCGTCAGTGGCCACACGCACGCCTGAGCAGGAAAGGCCTGCGGGCTCCCTGTGGAATGCTCCCCCAGTTCCAACGAGCCTCCCCGGGTCGGAGACGCCATCAGGTTAGCCTGTGTGTGGGGTCCCTGGTGGACACTGGTGGTCACAGCGAGAGCCAGCGTCAGGCCGCATTGAGGACCAGCAGGTGAAGGAGCACTGAGCCCCGGGCCAGGGTGACAGGTGTTGGTTCCTGCCCCAGGGAGCTCACAGCTGCAGCGGAAGGCCTGGGGTTTGAACCATCCAGGCAGCCATATGGGATCCAGCTCCCTTAACCCCTGGGCCACGGGGCCGGCCCTGCATGTGCCATTCTAATGCCCTCATCGCGGGAAGCATGACTGCACGTCCCGCGTCTGTTTCGTAGGATGATTTTAGAAGGCAAGAATGTCGCGACAACGTCTGTAACGAGAAAAGGCAGAACTGGCAATTCATGAAAGAGGAAACAGTTAACAAACACAGGGCCAAAAAGACCTCACTAGGCATCAAAGAAATGCAAATTAAAAAAGCATGCGAGAGACCGCTGTCGCCACCCCCACGAAGGGCAGGGTGGAGTCTCAGAACCAGCCATTCTGGGGGGCCCTGCCCTGTGCTGGGACCCCCTACCGGCCCATTTTCTAAATGGACACATGACCAGTGGTACTGCCAGTCTCCAATGCTGGTGGGATCCAGGACGCAGAGACTTGGGGGCCACCAAGTGTTCCACCCCGAGGGGCCGTCAGGCAGCACGTGGCGAACACCACGCTGGACGCCCGGGAGCCGAGGGCCCAGCTACAGGGAGCAGGGGTCTGGAGCGGGGAGAGCCCCGAGATGACACGCAGGACAGACGTGGGGCGGTGTGGGCTACCCGCGTCCCCCAGTTGGCTCGCGTTGTGTGGCCTTGTGTTTGCTTAGGATAGGAGGAAGACTGGCCGGCTCGGTGGCCCAAGGGTAGTACTCTCAAGTGACACCGGGCCCATATGGGAGATTGTGTGTTCCATCTCTGGGTCGACTTATATGTGTGGGGTGCGTGCACTGTGACCCTGGATAGCTTGGGGGGGTGTCACAAAGTGAAAGTCAAGGATGCTTATCTCTCTGTCTCTGTCTCTGGGTCTCCTTACCTCATAAAAGAAACTTTTTCTAAATTAAAAAGTTATGTAATTTTGGGAACCAGCAGTTAGCGTAATGGCTATGTCGCTGGACTCCCACGTAGTCGACGCGGTTCGCGTCCCGGACCCGGTGGCTTAGAACTCACGCCGGACGCGTGTGCGTACGTGCCCAAGATCCCGAGAGGAGAATGGAGGAGAAGGGATTGCGGAGTGACCATCCCCCCTGGGGGGTGATTTCTCGCTTTCTATCTCTCTGTCTCTCTCTGTCTGTCTGGCGAGCGCACGCGCCCTATAGCGAAAACCTCTCAAAAAAAAAAAAAGTTATGTAATTTATTTATTTTTATGTGCCTAGAGAGAGAGAGAGAGGTGGGGGGGAGTGAGAAAGCAAGCTGCCAGGTCTGGGACTCAAACCATGGTCAACCATGTGGGAGTCCAGCACCTAAACCACCATGCCACCTGCTGCCCCTACTCATTTAGTTTTATTTGTTATTACTATTTTTTTAACTCTGACCTGAAAGAGAGAAAGAGAAAGTGAGAAAGCAAGCTGCCAGGTCTAGGACTTAAACCGTGGTTGGCCGTGTGGAAGTCCAGCACCTTAGCCACCACGGCACTTGCTGGCTCTAGAAATAAACTTAAGGAGGCACCAGCAGTTAGCGTAATGGCTATGTCTCTGTACTCCCATGTAGTCGACCGCGGTTCGAGTCCCGGACCCGGTGGCTTAAACTCACACCGGGTGCGTGTGCATGCGTGCCCAAGATCCTGAGAGGAGAATGGAGGAGAAGGGATTGTAGCATGGCCATCTATAGCAAAAAAAAAAAAAAACTCTCCAGAAAAAAAAAAGAAAGAAACTGAAGGGAAGAGAAGATGGGAATGGTTAGGGAGCTGGGGCCAGGCGCATGCGCGTCCCGCCTCTGCCTCCAGGCAGGTCTGGCTGGGCCCGGGCAGGGCGTTGCCCTCACCCCAGCTGCCCCACTGTGTGGCCAGGCAGCTGGGTCTCCTGGCACCGGTTCTCCACCCTCTTGGGCACTGGGCCTGAGCCAAGTGGGGGCCTAGGACTCCCGAGTGGGCTCCCAGTGGGGAGATCGGAGCTTGTTTTGAGCACAGGGAAGTGGAGCTCCGGGGGTCCCAGGGCAAGCCTGAGGTCCGGGGTCCACTTCGCCTTCTTGGCTGCTGCCCAGTCATTGGCTCAGGGGGGCCCCTGGTGGAGCTCAGGGTCTGATGTCCTCACTGGCAGGGCTTGTCACAGCTCAAGATGTAGGCAGCCCTCCCACCCCGTGGCCTAAGGAATCTTCCAGGCCCAACACACCCACAACTGTCCTTCGTGCTGGCTGTGACGCCCCCTCCTCCCCCCGGCCACTCACCATCCATTCTGGAGGCAGCCCTGGAGCACCGTGGCACCTGACGCGTCCCTTGCCGCACTGGGCCTCCGCCCCCACCTGCCCAGCGGCCACCTAGTCTCCGTGTAGGTGGCTTGATTGCCATTCCCGTGGTCCAAATGTGCGTACGCAGTACGTCCTAAAACCTCTGGCTTTGAGGTGGGCAGAGGGCCCCCTCCGTCCACACTCACCTGTGTCTAGCTTCTTCATGTTCTATTGTTTCCCTCTCCGTATTTGATTTTTTTTTTTAAAGAATTATTTTATTTAGGGGCCGGCACGTGGCATGGTTGTTAAGGTGATGGATTCCCACATGACTGACCACGGTTCGAGTCTCAGACCTGGCGGCTGGCTTTCTCACTTTCCTTCTGTCTCTCCTTCACTCTGTCTCTCTCTGGTCAAATTGAAATAAATAAATAAATAAATAAAGTTAAATAATTATTTTTGGGTTTTTTTTTGGAGAGAGTTTTGCTATAGGGCTCATACACTCGCCAGAATCACAGAGACAGAGAAACAGAGAGAGACAGAGAGACAGAAAGCGAGAAATCACCCCCCAGGGGGGATGGCCACGCCGCAATCCCTTCTCCTCCATTCTCCTCTCAGGATCTTGGGCACGCACGCACACACGCCCAGCGTGAGTTTAAGCCACCAAGTCCGGGACTTGAACCGCAGTTGAATACATGGGAGTCTAGCAACAGAGCCATTAGGCCAACTGCTGGTCCCCAAACAAAATAATTCTAAAAAAAAAGAAATAAAATTATTTTATTTATTTATTTTAGTTTGACCAGAGAGGGACAGAGAGAGAGAGAAAGTGAGAAAGCAAGTTGCCAGGTCTGAGACTTGAACCACAGTTGGCCATGTGGGAGTCCTGTGCCCTTAACCACCACACCACCCCCTCTGTATTTGATTTTGAATACTTTCCTCTCTCTTCTCTTCAATCTTCCAGTAACTGAGCTTTTTTATTCCTCGTTTGTTTATTTCATCCATGAGTCAGAGAGACAGGGCGACAGAGAAAAACGGAGATAGGCATCACTAACAGCGTCTTTTTTTTTTTTTTTTTTGGAGAGGTTTTTTGCTATAGGACGCGTGCCCTCGCCAGACAGACAGAGAGACAGAAAGCGAGAAATCACCCCCCAGGGGGGATGACCACGCCGCAATCCCCTCTCCTCCATTCTCCTCTCGGGATCTTGGGCACGCACGCACATGCGCCCGGTGTGAGTTTAAGCCACCGGGTCCAGGACTTGAACTGTGGTTTGGTTACATGGGAGCCCAGCGACATAGTCATTACGCTAACTGCTGGTCCCGCTAACAGGGTCTCGATGCTGTGCTCTGCCCCCGTGGTACCCCCAGGACCATAGCACACACATGGCCAGCATCCCCAGGGGTGTCTCTACCCGTGAGCCTGGCACCTTCCGTCGCAGGTCGGTCTCGTGGGGCGTCACGTTCTACCACACTGCCACAGCTGGCTTCCAACGCCTGTGTTATTTTCCTCCTGTGACTGTTTTTTTCTTTTTAAATTTCTTTCTTTCTTCCATGAGAGAGAGAGATAAGAGAAAGAGAGACAGGCACACCAGCAAAGACTGGGTGCACTCTCAGCCTGGAGCCAGGCAGGGTTGTGGGTGTGCATGCACATACCCACGTGTGCCTAGGGAGAGCTCGGGGCTCCTACCCAGGACCTCCGCAATGGCCTCTGCATCCTAGGTGCATTGGACCTCCGCTGCACCATGGCTGGCCTCCTATGACTCCTTGCAAATTTGTCTTTATTTTTTGGGGGGACCACAGGGCAGGGTTTGGTCGGCAGCTGCAGGACCCATGGTCAACAGAGTTACCAAGGAGAGGTGACTAAGGAGAGGCTCGTAGCCAGGCAGGCCTGCCGGGGACAGCGTGGTCAGCCCTGAAGCATGTGGTCTGCCAGCCGCCACCTTAGCTCTCGGATGCCCCAGCCCCGGCACGGTGCAGGCACCAGGGGGCCATCGGCACAGGATGCTGGACTTGCCAGCCAGGGCTGTGGCCGAGGTCTCAGCAGGGAGCCCCCTGCCCCTGGCCGCCCCGCCCCTCCCATGGGCTCCAGCCCTGCCCATGGGTCCCAGCCCCTTTCTCTGACGTGGCTTTGTGCCATCCGTCTCTGGCCTGACGCTGACGGGTGCCAGCCTGCCTGGCCCCCCATTCCCGAGGCCCTACAGAGAGGAGGGTCTGGAGCCGGCCGCCTGCAAACTTGAGACGCTCAGCTTAGCGGAGCTCCGTGTTTTGTCTTCCTGCTCTGGGACAGCAGCTGGAGACTGCGGGTGTGCCTCTCCCGGGGCGTCCCCTTCCAGATGTCCAGACGGGCGTCACCACTTCCTGGCCTCCGCTCACTGAGCTCTGCTTTGTCCTGGCCACTGAGAGCAGGGGGAATGACACCTTCGACCCTGCATCACCTTGGCCGTCTGGGGATCATCCCAAGACCCTGGGAGCCGAGTAGTCTGGCCCTGGTAGGGGGCCACCCACCACCTGCTGCCCTCCTGGGCCTGGGCAGGAGGAGTTGCTATGGCCACCCACTGGCTCACTTAGGCCATGTCCATCTGGTAGGTAGGAAGGGACTGGGTCCGGGTCTTGAACTGTGGTCAGCCGTGTGGGAGTCCAGCACCTTAACCACCATGCCGCCTGCTGGCCCCAGTCTAATTTTTGAACGTGTATGATTCAAAGAAACACAAAGTGTCACTGCCTGTGTTCAGCTAAGTCTGGTGTCCAGGTCTGCCCTCTGCCCCTGCTCCCCCTCCCCACAGGCTCTGGGATTACAGTCCGGGTTCCCCTGGCTCCCTCCTTCTGCAGGTGCATGCACACACGTGGCTGTGTACACATGCGTGTGTATGCGTGCATTTCTCCCGTCCGTACCAGAAGGGTAACACGCACCTGCGCTGTCTCCATTTGCCACCCGCCAGTCCTGTTCTATTCCCGAGGCCCCCCAGGTCAGCACAGGGACCCCAGCCCCCCAGCTCTCGGCATGACAGGCAGCTGCAGAATTGTGGACTGCAGGGTGCCTGCAGCCGGTGCAGAGGGGCTGGGGTCCGGGGTCCTCCATGTGAGCCTCAGGCATCTCATCTGGTTCCGGTTTCGGTTCATTTTATAGATGAGGACACTGAGACCCACGAAAAAGAGGCCTGTCTAGGGACAGGCCACCCCAGGCTGTCATCCCCCTGGGAGAGCAGCCTCCAGCACGTGGACAGGTCACCCTGGGGCAGAGCACCCTGGGAGCATTGACCACACTCGGGGCCTGAAGCCTAGGAGAGCCTGGCATGGAGCGCAGGGGACGGCCGACGGGAGCAGGGCCGGGTACCCAGGGGCTAGTTCAGATCCGTCCAGGCCAGGACCTGGACACTAAGGAGGCTGGCGTGGCCATGGCCAGGGAAGGGCCCCTGCCCCCAGGCCAGTCCCTGAGTTTCCTGAGGCCTCACTCCACTGGGCAGGGAGGACCTGGGAGCCCCTGGTGGCAACACCTCTAGTGCCCGGGTGGTCCTGACCCTGGACACCCTGGCTGTGGGGGCCAGCCCTCCTAGGCATTCTCAGAAACAGAAATAACACACAACCTCCTCGTGCTGAAACGACTGGAATGGGCTGACCTCCATGGTGGTTAAGCACCGTGTGGAGGAACCTGGATTCCACATGGCTGACCAGGGTTCGAATCCGTGCCCGTGTGGTAGCACAGTGAATGGGTGGGAGAAAGAATCGTGGTGTGACCAGGACACCTTGGGGGGGGGGGGGTACTTTCTCTCTCCTCTGTCTCTATTTTTTTTGGAATTTTTAATTTAATTTTATTTATTCATTTATTTTCATTTGATCAGAGAAAGACATGCACAGAGAGAAGGAAAGTGAGAAAGCAAGCCACCAGGTCTGGGACTCGAACTGTGGTCGGCCATGCGGAAGTGTCCAGCACCTTAACCTCCATGCCACTTGCTGGCCCCGTTATGTTCTATAGCATAATAAATGAAAAATGTTTGCAAGAATTCAGTCTCGGGACCAGCAGTTAGCATAATGGCTATGTCACTGAACTCCCATGTAGTCGACTGCAGTTCGAGTCCCGGACTTGGTGGTTTAAATTCACGCCCAGCGTGTGTGTGTGTGTGTGTGTGTGCCCAAGATGCCAAGAGGAGAATGGAGGAGAAGGGATTGCGGCATGGCCATCCCCCCTGGGGGGTGATTTCTCACTTTCTATCTCTGTCTCTGTCTTTCTGGCGAGTGCACGTGCCCTGTAGCAAAGACCTCCCCCCTCCAAAAAAAAAACAAAACCAGAATTCAGTGTCTCATAGGAAGAACTAAGGAGTAGGTACCACCCTTTGCATCTTTCTGAGAAACGATGGTGGGCCTTGGAGAGCAGACGGAGGGTGTATGGGAAGGGGACGTGACAGAGGTGGCTGGGGCCGGGCAGACGTCTCTGTTACCTGGGTGTCTAGGCTGGGCTACAGGATGGTGGCCACTCCTGGCCCTGCTCCCCGGAGCCCTGAGATGCTGCGTCCACCCTTGGCAGGATGGACGTCTGAGGCCCGGACTCTCCTTGAGTACCGGCTTGGGTGTAGCCAGATCGGCCAGCCCGCAGCCCATCCGGAGTGGAGACACCAGAACCATTGGGTGTACCCCACAGGAGGCCCAGCTGGGCTCTCAAGGCCTGAGGACTCTTATTCTCCTTGTCTGATGGCACCAGGCAGCGGTGAGGGGCAGAGGCAGGGAGGACAGAGTGCCGAGGTCTGGCCTCCCAGGCAGGACTCCCAGGGGAGGGCTGGTGTCTCCGGCGTAGTTGATCCCAAAGCCTCAGACAGAGCAAGCACAGCCTCTTTGCCTGGACACCCGAAAACCAGGGCTTGAGCCAATTCCGTTTTGGGGGTGGTGGCATCTTGCCCTAGGCTGCTCCACGCTGTGGTGTCGGGATAAATGCTCATTCCTGACGTCGCCCCACCGTCCACCCTGGGACCACATGCCCGCAGAGGTCAGAAGCCCCTGACACCATTGGACGCCATTGTGCCTCGTGTTGGGCCAATTCTTTTTTTTTTTTTAGAGAGAGAGAGATTTTTTTGCTAACGGGCACGTGTGTTTGGAGAGAAAGAGAAAAGCAGAAAGTGAGAAATCCCCCCGGGGGATGGCCACGCCGCAGTCCCTTCTCCTCCATTCTCCTCTCTTGAGCACGCACATGTGCCTGGCTTGTGTTTTAAGCTTCTGGGTCCGGGACTCAAACCATGGCCGACTACATGGGAGTCCAATGACGTAACCATTACACCATCTGCTGGTACCATGTTTGACCAATTCTAAGAGGACAGTCTGGGGAACTTTTTTTTTTTAAAGGTTTTTGCTATTGGGCACGTATGCTCACTGGAGAGATACAGGGAGAAAGTGAGAAGTCAGCCCCTAGTGGGGATGGCCACACCACAGTTCCTTCTCCATTCTCCTCCTGGGATTTTGGGCATGCACGTACACAAGCCCGGTGTGGTTTTCTAGCTGCCGGGTCTGGGACTTGAACTGTGTCATCAGCCATGTGAGAATCCAGCACCTTAATCACCACACCACCTGCTAGTCTATTGAAAAATGTTTTCAATAGGAGGAACCCAGGTCAAAACACGAAGGAAGACCTTTCAGCCTTCTCTTTCTTCCCTCCAGGTCGAGCTCCCGAGACCAGAAGCCTGAATTTGGAGAAGGCCGGGGTAAACACCAATCCTGACAATCAGAAGATCCTGGTGGATGCCCGGGAAGCCACCTCCGTCCCTCACATCTACGCCATTGGAGACGTGGCGGAGGTATGGCTGTGCCCTGGTGGTTGGGTGCCCCCAAACCAGTCTGGGATATGTGGGCAATGGTGGCTGCTGTCCTGCAGGAGAGTGTCGGCCCGCCTCCTGTCCCAGGGCCGCGGGGTTCATGTTCGTCACCGCGGGCGTGGAGGGTGGGAGCAGGCAGCCGGAGCAGAGTGGGCAAAGTCCTCTGGGAGCTGCTGGTGGGTCAGGCCTGCAGGACAGCCTCGACCTCCCTGCAGCAGACCTGGAGGCATGGTCTCACAGAGGTCCCAGCTGCACACGGCCTTGGGGCCATACTGTCCCCATGGGGGCTGAGCTGAGTCCCAGTTCAAGCCCCCTTTTCACCCGGCCCTCCTTGCCTCAGTTTACCCTCTGATCTGTGGGCAGGTTAGTGCCCTCTCCGACTGGGCCACCCCAGACAGGCAGTGCCTCTGCTCCCTGTAGCTGTCACAAGAACGGTGTTTCCTGGGTGGGATGTCTCTCCCACCAGGGAAGCGCTGAGCTCTGCCGCCCCCCGACCCACTGCAGCCACATCCTTGCCTCGATCCCACCCCTGGAAATGTAGCCTAAGCACGTCCCGCAGCAGTGCCTAGAGGACTCCTCCACTGCTCCTCACCCCCGACTTGGGAGACGCCCCATCTGTGCCCTGCCCCCACAGGCCCCCAATAAAAGACCTGGCTGTCTGAGGCCCCGCCCACCTGGCCCGGCAGCGGTGTCAGTCGGGGGGTCAGTCGGGCGGTCATGCCCCTCCAGTTCAGGAGCTCCTGAGTCCACCATGCCCTGAGGAAGGTGGCTCAGAGGGTCCCTGGAAAAGCCAGCCTGAGACGTCCTCACTGGGTCCCCGGATCCAAAGCCCCTGAGCAGTGAGACCGGCTGGGCCGTCCATGTGTGTGTTCGTGTCCAGTGGCTCCGTGACAAACCATGAACTGGGCAGCTTAGAACAGAACAGCAGCAGGTTTTGGGGGTGCACTTGTCAGAGACAGAGAGAGGGGGAAAGTGAGAAATCACCCCCCGGGGGAGTGGCCACCCTGCAATTCCTTCTCTTCCACTCTCTCTCAGGATTTTGGGCATGCAGACACAGGTGCCCAGCGTGATTTTCAGGACACCAGGTCTGGGACTCAAACCGCCGTAGGCCATGTGGAAGTCCAGCATCTTAACCACTACGCCACCTGCTGGCCCTGAACAGCAGCCGTTTATTCTCTCACACCTGGGGCCGGCGTCTGGGATTGCGGTTGTTGGCAGGGCTGTGGGCCCAGCAGCCTGGAGCAGGGAAGCCTTCTTTCACGCTCAGCTCCTGCTGGCCCCGGGCGTCCCTGGGCTCTGGCTCCGTCTCTAATTCTGTCCCCTCCGCGAGTCCGTGCGCCGTGTCGCTGAGGCGTGTCCTGTCTTACTCTTTGTCTCTCATTGGGTTTAGCCCCCCCATTGATCAATACGACCTCACCGCGGCCCTTACCCTCATTATTTCCGAATAAGGTCTCCTCTGAGGTCCAGGTAGCCATGGATTTGGGGTCAGTGTCCACCCACGCTTCGGACACTGATCGAGTGCTGACTGGGTACCCATGGGGCCACTGCAGGAGCAATGAATCTAGGTGACATCCAGGCAGAGGTCACAGGTGACAATAAGGAACTCTTGGAGGTCAGAAGATGCTCGGTGATGGTCGGAGAACTAGAGGGGCCAGGGGAGCCAGGGCCTGCTCCTTAGCCACGCCCCCGCTCACCCTGGGGCCCACTTTGGGGACTGCTGGGGAGGATCTGAGAGCAGGGGTCAGTGTCAGGGTGGTAGGTCCCTGGGTGGGGCACCCCGTGTCAGGGGGCTGTGTCACTGATGCCTGGGACTGTCCCTCCTGGCCTGCCCTCTGGGCTCTGCTGTGGCCCCTGTTGGGCAGGGGTCTTCAGGAGAAATTAGCGCTGATGTGGAGCCCAGCCAGGGCTAGAGGCCATGCAAGGCCAGGCCTCGTCCTTGTCCCCAGGGCCAGCCTGCCTGTCCTGCCCTCGGTGTACCAGACAGGGCAGCTGCTGGCTTGGCCAACACTCAGACATGAGCCCAGGGGCCACGGCGCAAGCCCATCAGACTGCCGTGAAGCCAGGCTCAGGAGACGCTGCACTGGGCACGGGGGTCACCGGGCGCCCTGCTGATGCACCCCAGCGGCAGCCTGGCACGGTGAGGGTCAGGGCTGACCGCAGGGACAGCACGGTGGGACTTGCCGTCAGAGCTCCGGCCCCGCCCGCTGGGTTGGTATGACCCTCTCGTTGGCCCTGGGAGGGCTCGCTGTGTCCACTGCGGTCCTGAGGCCCAGGCAGCGCAGCGCCTCCCTGTGGTTCGGACCAGGCGTCTCTGATCGCGGGCTCTCCTAGCGACCTAACCCAGCAGCTGCATCCTTGGCATAAGAGCACCGTGTATGGGACCAGCAATTATCGTAATGGCTATGTCGCTGGACTCCCATGTAGCCGACCGCGGTTCGAATCCTGGACCCGGTGACTTAAACTCACGCTGGGCGCGTGTGTGTGCGTGCCCAAGATCCTGAGAGGAGAATGGAGAAGAAGGGATTGCGGCGTGGCCATCCTCCCTGAAGGGTGACTTCTTGCTTTCTGTCTCTCTATCTCTCTCTGTCTGGCTGGCGAGCGCACGCGACCTATGGCAAAAAAAAAACAAAAGAGCACCGTGTATGTCACAGTCCCGCGTCTCTGAGCACTCCACAGAGCCTCCTTCCACACAGCATTCTGTGGGCTCCTGGGTCCGTGGCAGCGTGGCAAAGCTGCAGTATTTCAACCGGTGTTGCCTGAAATCCACAGCACATGCCGAGATGTGCTTTATTAAACACCGAAGGCTCCTTGGGTCAGCCCATGGCAGTGGTGGTGAAGGCAGCTACCTCCTACAGGGCTGCCGGCGCGGTTCGAGTCCTGGACCCGGAAGCCTAAAAAACACACTGGCTGTGTGTGCCCCAAATCCCGGAGCAGAGCGGAGAAGGAAGGACTGTGGCCGGGCCATCCCCTTGGGGTGTGATTTCTCACTCTCTCTTTTTCGGTGTCTCTCTCGCTCTCTCTCTCTTTCTCTCCAGCAAGCGAACATGCTCTATAGCAAATTAAAACAAAACCAAGGTAACCTGTTGGGGGCCAATGGCATAGTGATTATGTTACTGGACTCCTACATGGCTGACTGTGGTTCAAGTCCTGGACCTGGTGACTTAAACTCAAGGTGGGCGTGTGTGCATGTGCCCAAGCTCCCAGAAGGAGAATGGAGAAGAAGGGATTGTGGTGTGGCCATCCCCCCAGGGGTGACTTGTCACTTTCCCCCTCACTGTCTCTGTCTCTCTTTCTCTCTGGTGAGTGCATGTGCCCTACGGCAAAAACCTCTAAAAAAAATCTTAACCCTTTCTTTTTTTTTTTTTTTGGAGAGGTTTTTGCTATAGGACGCGTGCCCTTGTCAGACAGACAGAGAGACAGAGAGACAGAAAGCGGGAAATCACCCCCCAGGGGGGATGGCCACGCCGCAATCCCTTCTCCTCCATTCTCCTCTCGGGATCTTGGGCACGCACGCACATGCTCCCAGCATGAGTTTTAAGCCACTGGGTCCGGGACTCAAACCGCAGTCAACCACGTGGGAGTCCAGCAACATAGCCATTATGCTAACTGCTGGTCCCAAAAATCTTAACCCTTTCTAGTTGGGGGGCCAGCAGATAGTGTGATGGTGAAGGCGCTGGACTACCACATGGCTGACAGTGCTTTGAGGTCCGGACCTGGCGACTTGAAACTCACACCAGGCACATGTGTGTGTGTGCGCACGTGCTCCTAAAATCCCAAGAAGAGAATGGAGGAGAGGGGTGGCGGCGTGGCCACCTCCCTCGGAGTGATTTCTCACTTTCTCTGTGTGTGTGTGTCTCTGTCTCTCTGGCAAGCGCACATGCCCTGTAGCAAAAATCTCCAACACACAAACAAACAAAAACTCTTTGGATGAAAGCTGCATCCCGAGAAGTCCAAAGAGTTAACACCCCAGGGTCTGAGCGCACTGGGAAGAGCCGGCGGGTGGGGCGGCGGCCATTGTCCCGTGCGAGATTGTGTGCGGGGCGCACGGCTGTTTCCGCGTTAGTCAGGCCCGGTGGAATGCGCTGCCGCTTCCCGAGCTTATCTCTGCGGATCTCTATTCATTTCTGGAATGCCAGACAGCATCTGCATTTCCTGCTGCAGGGATGATTGGCAGCCGGTCCCAGGCCGCCGCATGCGAACCCCCGAGGCGAGGCACACCCCAGTACAGAGGGGTCTGTGGCAGAGTGACGTTCAATTTGGGATGTGTCATGGGCTGTGACATGCGAGTTGGCTGCATGTTGGGAGCACGCGGAACGCCTGGGGCCCGGTTCACGGAGTCCCGGTTACTGCGAATGGTAGTGGGGTTGCTTTTGAGCTAGGCCTGGGGGGCAGATCTCTGAGGGGCCCAGAGAGGAAGCGAGTGAGGGTGGCGTGGCCACAGTGTCTCCCCAGAGCGAAGCAGGGAGAGCCCTGGACCCCACGCCTCCTCCCTGCAGGAGGGCCAGCCAAGCTGGGAGGCTTGCACCTCGCTGGGCCCTGGGGACCCCTGGACACAGTGCTGCTGTAACCCCAGTGCCTTCCCTCAGGGGCGGCCCGAGCTGACGCCTACAGCAATAATGGCAGGGAGGCTCCTGGCCCAGCGGCTCTTCGGCCAGTCCGCGGACCTGATGAACTACGACAACGTGAGTCTCACGAGATACCGCGTCCAGCCTGGGAAAGGCCAGCTAGCCCTTCCGGGTGAGAGCGTGTGTGCCCACTGTGTGCCTGCATGTGTGTGTGTATGGGTGTGGGCAGTTTGTGCACATGTGTGTTAACACATGTGCCTGTTTGCGTGTGGATGTGGAAGTGCATGTATGAGGGAGGTCTTCAAAAAGTTCATGGTGGGACCAGCAGTTGGCGTAATGGCTATGTCGCTGGACTCCCATGTAGTCGACCGCGGTTCAAGTCCCGGACCCGGTGGCTTAAACTTACACCGGGCCCGTGTGCGTGCGTGCCCAAGGTCCCGAGAGGAAAATGGAGGAGAAGGGATTGCGGCGTGGCCATCCCCGCTGGGGGGTGATTTCTTGCTTTCTGTCTCTCTGTCTCTGTGTCTTTCTGACAAATGCACACACCCTATAGCAAAAACCTCTTAAAAAAAAAAGTTCATAGTGTTATTAAACATTATACATGGATTTCAAAAAAATTTTAAACATATTTATTTTATTGAATGGCATCCATTCTGTTTTGAGATGAATCAGTCAACTTGATTATTTTATTTTATTTTATTTTATTTTAATTTTTGGGGGGAGAGGTTTTTGCAATAGGGCGCGTGCACTCGCCAGACAGACAGAGAGAGACAGAAAGTGAGAAATCACCCCCCAGGGAGGATGGCCACGCCGCAATCCCTTCTCCTCCATTCTCCTCTTGGGATCTTGGGCACGCACGCATCCGTGCCTGGCATGAGTTTAAGCCACCGGGTCTAGGACTCGAACCGCGGTCAACTACGTGGGAGTCCAGCGACATAGCCATTACACTAACTGCTGGTCCCTATTTTATTTTATTTTATTTTATTTTATTTTAAGTTTTTTGCCATTGGGTGCATGCGCTCACTGGAGACAGACAGAGAGAGGGAAAGTGAGAAATCACCCTCCAGGGAGGATGGCCATGTCACAGCCCCTTCTTCTCCTGAGATTTTGGGCATGCATGCACACACACCTGGCTTGATTTTCTTTCTTTCTTTTTTTTCTTTTTTGAGAGATTTTTGCTGCAGGGCATGTGTACTCACCAGAGAGACAGAAAGTGAGAAATCAGCCCCCAGGGGGGATGGCCATGCCACAGTCCCTTGTCATTGTCTTCTTGGGATTTGGGGCACGCGTGCAAACACACCCAACATGAGTGGGAGTCTAGCAATGTCACCATTACGCCATCTGCTGGCCCCTGCACCTGGCATGATTTTCAAGCCACCAGGTCCAGGAATCGAACTGGAGTCGGCCATGTGCGACTCCGGCATCTAACCACCACACCACCTACTGGCCCCCAGAATTTTTGCACCAAAATAAAACTCATACTTTCTTTTCCAATGAACTTTTTGAAATCCCGTTTTATGGGAGTGTAGCGTGCATATGTATGTACATGTCTGCATGAGTACACGTGTGTCTGTGCTGTGTACATGTCTGTATGCGTACGTGTGCACGTGTGCAAGTCTGTGGGTACACGTATGAGCGCATGGGTGTGGTGTAGGTCCAAGTCTGTGTCCCAAGAATGCGTGTGCTCGCACTTGGCCTGCCAGCTCCAGTGTCTAGAGACCCCAGAGTGTCCCCTGCTCCTCGTGTCATGCCGTGGGGACCTCTCGGGAGCCAGAGGGACACCCCCGACTCCAACCTGCTTCCAGGTTCCCACGACCGTCTTCACCCCACTGGAGTACGGCTGTGTGGGGCTGTCAGAAGAGGAGGCCGTGGCCCGCCACGGACAGGAGCACGTGGAGGTAGGTCAGCCTGGGTGGCCTTGTAGGGCAGGGCGCTGAGAGTGGGGCATCGGCCTCCCAGGCACCAGGGAAAGCCCAGGCCCCTGGGAGCCCCTGGCGGCCACCTGCCACCCGTGTCGTGGTCATAGGGAAGGGCCTACCTAGGTTGCCACGGTCTATGGTCCCAGAGGCGTCAGAGGGGCCCCTACAGCCTCCACCCCCCAGCCATGCTGCAGACACCCCAGCACCATTGGCCCCCACAGAGGTGTTCCCAGCTTTCCCGCAGGCTGCCAGATGACCACGCTGCTGGCCCCTCAGTGCCCCCACCTCAGGGGCGTTGTCGCGTTCACCTTGGAGAGGTGTCCTGAGGGGCATGTGGCCTCTGCTCTCCCCTCCCCTGCCGTCCTGCCCCAGCTGGCCCCCTCCTCTGCTCTCCCCTCCCCTGCCGTCCTGCCCCAGCTGGCCCCCTCCTCTGCTCTCCCCTCCCCTGCCGTCCTGCCCCAGCTCGCCCCCTCCTCTGCTCTCCCCTCCCCTGCCGTCCTGCCCCAGCTCGCCCCCTCCTCTGCTCTCCTCCTCCCCTGCCGTCCTGCCCCAGCTCGCCCCCTCCTCTGGACACCAAGGGCTTCTGGCTGCTCCTCTGGGGTTCCAGCAGGCATGGCCCCCTCCCTGCCCCCCGTGCACGAGCCAGAACTCTCCCAGGACTCCCCTCGGCCCCATGGTCCCCTGACAGCCCAGACTTGGCCATTCGCCCTGGAGGAAGGGTTCTCCATCAGACAAGGCTGCTTTATGGAGTCCCCTAGGGCAGGCAGCCGGTGGCCCCAGGGTGGCTGCGGACGGTGCCCACGACGCCTGGAGGTGGCTGGGAGGCTCTGGGTCTGTCGGGCTACGAGGCTGATGCCCTCGCCCGTCTCCTCCTCACACGTGGCCTGGGCGGCCCGGCCTGGGGCCCTGTGGGACTGAGCCTCTGGGCTCCAGGACCTGCCCCACACTCCGGGCCTCTCCATCAACGGGACGGGCCTGCCAGTCCGGCCTTCCGCGTGCTTTATTTGCTGTTTTTGTTTGATTCATCACGAGAGCCCTGGGACATGTGTCCACGGCATTTAGAATGTTGCTTTATGTTTCCCGATGTTGAATGGCCCAATCCCCTGTGTTTGTTTTCTTTTCAATCTGGTCTCAGTTGGAACAATATTCTCTGAAGTTCCATTAATTACTAATGGCTGTGCAGCACATGTGAGGGCCCGGCTCCTTTCTACCGCCACCCGCGGCCCTGACCGCGCCGTCGCACCCGCCCTGGTGCTGAAAGCCTTTGTCCGACGGCTCCGGTGTGGCCGGGGCCTTCCCGCCCTGCACCCACCCCTGCCGCATGCCCGCCGCCGCCTCGCTCACGCTAGGGCTGGCTGAGCATCGGGGTGCCTGGGACAGGCTGGGTGGTGCCTGCTGACCCATTCCTGCACCCACTGGGTGGGCTGGACACCTCCCTCCATGGCTATAGTCACCTGTCCCGTGCCCATCAGCGAAGCCTGTGTCCACCCTGGTGTGCACTCAGGGGCTGCCCCAGTGCTCTGCCCTGAGCCATGGGCTCTGCAAAGTGTCCTGGTGGGCAGGCAGCCCTCGGGTGCCTGGTGCTCACTATACCACAGGGGTCTCCGGCATCTAGGACCTGGACAGGAGGGCATCTGTCCTGCAGACAGTGTCACTCCAGCCACTAGAGCAGGGGACACACTCGATGGCAGTTAGGCTGAGCTCTCTCCCTGAACCACATGCAGGGACCGAGTGGGTGGCTCTGGGTCCCCGCTGTACCCCGGGGCACAGGACACCCACAGGGCCCGTTGGCTACAGCCCCTGACTCCAGGCTCTGTACGCTGTCACCCAGGTTTATCACGCGTATTATAAACCACTGGAGTTCACGGTGGCTGAGCGGGACGCGTCCCAGTGTTACATAAAGGTGAGCGTCCTCCCGGGCCAGGCTGGGGCCCCTGGGGTAAGGAGGAGGGAGGGAAAAGGCCGGCCTGGGGGTGGGAGAGCTGGGCTGTGATAACATCCAGCCCGAGGCAGGGCCGCAGGGATGGGGCACAGCCGGGGCCCTTTGCCAGGCCAGGGACCGAGACGCTGTGCTTTCAGATGGTGTGCCTGAGGGAGCCCCCACAGCTGGTGCTGGGCCTGCACTTCCTCGGCCCCAACGCAGGCGAAGTTACGCAAGGATTTGCTGTGGGGATCAAGTAAGTCCGAGGAATGTCAGCTGGCCGTGTTGCGACCAGGTCCCCCCAGCCCCGAGCGCCGGCACTGCCGGCCTGCTGCGTTTTCCCTTGCCTGCCTGCAGTTCGCAGCAGGGATCGTGCAGGCCCCCGACCGACGTGGCAGGGTCAGCTTTCTCCAGCCGAATGCTGTCAGACCAGAGCCACGCGGAGTGTCTGCCGTGGCCAGGCTGCCCCAGGCCTGCTGTGGCCCCTGGGTCACTGTTCAGGTCTTTCCTGCCTGGTCAGAAGGAGCGGGGTGGGGCTCGCAGGTTCAGGCCATGAGTGTGTGGGGAGAGCCACCCCAAAGTCCATGTGTCTCCTGAGCTTGGGTCTTCGGTTCTCGGGGCCCCGGGGCTAGGGGAGGTGTTCCAGTCTGTCCTGTCGCTAGGATCAGAAATGCCTGAGTCTGGGTGATTTCAGAGAATAGGGCCTTAGCTCATGGTCGGGAGGTGCCAGGCCCGGGTCAGATCTGGTGAGGGTCTTCTTGAGGGTGGGTGACACGGTGGGGCCAGACACTGGAACAGAGGAGCAATCTCTGTCTCCTCCCTCCTTATAAACCCACCTGGCCAAATCACAGGGCCCCACCCTGATGCCACCCCCAAAGGCCTTGACTTTTTTCATTTTTTTTTTTAGGAGGTTTTTGCTATAGGGCAGCGAGTGCGCTCGCCAGACAGACAGAGACAGAAAGACAGAAAGCGAGAAATCACTCCCCAGGGGGGATGGCCATGCTGCAATCCCTTCTCCTCCATTCTCCTCTCGGGATCTTGGGCACGCACGCACACGCACCTGGCATGAGTTTTAAGCCACCGGGTCCGGGACGCGAACCGCGGTCGACTACATGGGAATCCAGTAACATAGCCATTGTGCTGATCCCCAAAGGCCTTGACTTTTAATGCCATAATCAGATTAAGTCTCTCTTCTCAACACCTTTACAGTGGCTTATGTATTTTTTTTTTCTTTTCCTTTTCTTTTTTTTTTGGTCAGGTTTTTGCTATAGGATGTGTTCACTCTCCAGAGAGAGAAGAGTCAGTGAGATATCAGAGATATCACCCTCCAGGGATAGTGGCCATTTTGCAATCCCTCCTCCTGCATTCTTCTCTTCGGATTTTTGGGCTCGCACACACACATGCCCAGTGTGAGTTTTAAGCCACTGGGTCCGGGACTTGAACCGTGGTCAGCCATGTGGGAGTCCAGCACCTGACCTACCACGCTGCTAGATGGACGGCTGGCCTCTGGCTCGCTGGGTTGTAACACACCGATGTGGGCATATCTCCTGTAACCGTACAGGCCATGGCGAAGGCTCTGGATGGGGCGGGTTTCCCGGGCAGTGGACGGTGCGGGCATCACCTCTGCGTGTTCCGAGGGAGAGGCCGCCGGCGTGGGGCCTTGGAGCAGGAGGCTGGGGCGGGGACAAGCGGGATGACACAGAGTGAGGGTACTAAGAGAGGCAGAACACGGAGGAGGTGCGTGGACAGCAGGGGTCCACACGTGCTTGGGCCTGTGGGTGTGGCCAGGAGCCTGAGGGCAGGGGCAGAGGAGCAGGGCCAGCACCCCAGGCTCTCGAGGGGCTGTGCAGGGAAGATGCCTGGGGGTCCCCTGCCCTCCTCCGTCGGCAGCCAGTCTCCCCATGGCCCTCCGAGCCCTGCACACATGCGTGGAGGCAGTGGGTAGATTGTAGGACCAGAGTCTCTCGGTCCCCCAGCTGCAGAGCCATCTGGGCAGAGCTGCCCTTTAGGAGCTCAGTCCAGAGTGGCCATTGGGAGGAAGCCCGGGAACCTGGTGAGCCTCGGCCGAGAGTCTGCCGGAGCCCTGGGGGTCCTGGGCACAAGGAGAGAGGCTGTGGGTGACCCCAGCCCATGTGTGAGGGCCGACACGCCGGGTCACCTGTGGCACCAGCTCCAGCCTGGGTGAGCTCTGGGGCTGGCAGGAGGACAGAGAGCCCTGGCCTCCCCACTAGGCCATCGCCATCCTCGTGTTGCAAGGACCCGCTCTCAATTCCAGAGCAACTCCTGGAACGGCTCTCTGATGTGTGGCAGCCTGAGTCATAATGGGAAGGCAAAGGACAGATGTCTTTAATATGCAAAGAGCTCTTAAAAATCAACAATACCGGGAACCAGCAGTTAGCGTAATGGCTATGTCGCTGGACTCCCACGTAGTCGACCGCGGTTCGCGTCTCGGACCCGGTGGCTTACAACTCACGCCGGGCGCGTGTGCGTGCGTGCCCAAGATCCCGAGAGGAGAATGGAGGAGAAGGGATTGCGGCGTGACCATCCCCCCTGGGGGGTGATTTCTCGCTTTCTGTCTCTCTATCTCTCTCTGTCTGTCTGGCGAGCGCATGCGCCCTATAGCAAAAAACCTCTCCAAAAAAAAAAAAAAACAAAACAATACCAATTACAGAGCAAGCAACCCAATAGGAAAATACAGAACACAGGGAGATAACTCACATGGGGAAAAATAAAATAAAGAAATGAAAATATGCAGGAGAAAGCTGCCATACCTTAGAAATTTAAAATTTGGGATTTTAAAACCAGCTGGTGGTTGGGATGAGCAGATGGCATAATGGTTATGTTGCTGGCCTCCTACGTGGTTGACCATGGTTCGAATCCCAGACCTGGAGGCTTAAAACTCATGCTGGGCACGTGTGCATGCATGCCCAAAATCCCGAGAGGAGAATGGAGGAGAAGGGATTGCAGTGTGGCCACCACTCCCTCCCGCCCCCCCACACCGGGGAGCGATTTCTTGCTTTCTGTCTCCCTGGCGAGCACACATACCCTATAGCAAAAATCTCCCCAAAACAAAACAAAAAACCCCAGCTGGTTGCATGGTGGTTGGGACAACTGAATCCTGCGTGGTCGACTACACAGTTCAAGTCCCGGACCCAGTGGCTTGAAAAACATGCTAGGCATGTGTGCGTGCGTGCCCAAAATCTCAAGAGGAGAGTAGAGGAGAAGGAATTGCAGCGTGGCCATCTGCCCCGGGGGAAGGTGATTTCTCTCTTTCCCTCTGTCTCCTAGTCTCTGGTGAGTACACGTGCCCTATAGCAAGATAAAAATAATAATAATAATTAAAACACCAAGGAGCCGTCCTAGCTGGTGAGGGTTAAAGACTTTGCCCATCCCTGTGCCCATCGGCAGTGTCTACACGGCGGTGACACTGAAGGGCTGAGCAAGGCCTGTCGTCCAGGTGAGGCGTTTATGCTCGGTGTGTTCCGACAGGCGTGCACTGTCCACCGAGCAGGAAGGCTGCTCGCTGCCGGCTTGTCTAACAGCAGCCCACACCTGCTGTGTTCCCAAGGAGGTTAGCAGCGCAGGACGTGCGTTTGTGGCTACTGGATGCCACAGGAGCTCTTAGTCTGCAGGCAACCACAGGAGGGCTAGGGAACCTGGGTCGGAGCCCGGCCTCAGAAGGCAAGGTGGGGGGCGTGTCTAGGGAGAGAAGGTCCAGAGGCCCTCAGATTCCAAAACAATTCCTGGAAAAGCACTTTAATATGTGGCAACTTATGGGATCAGCAGATGGCGTAATGGCTATGTCTCTGGACTCTCATGTAGTCGACCATGGTTCGAGTCCCGGACCCGGTGGCTTAAACTCACACCAGGCGTGTGTGCGTGCCCAAGATCTCGAGAGGAGAATGGAGGAGAAGGGATTGCGGTGTGGCCATCCCCCCTGGGGGTGGTTTCTTGCTTTCTGTCTCTCTGTCTTTCTGGCAAGCAAAAACCTCCCCCCCCAAAAAAAATGTTGCAACTTGTGTTCATCATGTGACTGCAAATTAATGTGATTTCTTTAATATGCAAAGAGCTCTTAAAAATCAATAATAATAGGGCCAGTGGGTGGCATAGTGATTCAAGTGCTGGACTCCCACATGGTCAACCGTGGTTCAAGTCCTGGCCCCGGTGGCTTGTTCTCTGTTGGGGCAGTGGCAGGGCTACACCAGACCCCCTCACGGGCCCCATCAAGCGCTCACTCAGTGGG
This sequence comes from Tupaia tana, assembly GCA_026018925.1. Taxonomy (NCBI): domain Eukaryota; kingdom Metazoa; phylum Chordata; class Mammalia; order Scandentia; family Tupaiidae; genus Tupaia; species Tupaia tana. The sequence goes on along the minus strand of JAKSZU010000026.1, from coordinate 29,309,823 downwards.
GGCACGATGCTGGAGCTGGGGTGTAGCCTCCCGTGGAGCAGCCAGCTCGCCGTGTAGTGCAGCAGACACGGGGGCGCAGATGTGACAGCACCAGGCGTGCGGGGTGCTGGGTACTGAGCAGACAGGCCGGGGGGCAGGCCGCAGTAATAGGCGGGTGTAGCCTGCAGGGCTGTGCCTTGATGATGCAAGGAAGTGGGCTCCGAGGGGCCAGCCAGAGCCATGGCCCAGCATGGCGGGCAGACCAGGGTGAAGTCAGCTGGGAAACAGGTCCGAGAGCCAGGCTGGTCACGGGGTGGGGGCTAGAGGGTATAACACAGATGTCGGCCGGGGTTCTGGCTGCCGGCTGGAGGAAAGGCAGGGGGCAGCGAGGAGACCACGGGATTCCCAGGCCCGTCCCTTCCCAGAGACGGTTGGCTTGGACGTACGTCCCCGCGCTGACTCCCGCGTCTCCCCGCCGGCACGTGCAGGTGCGGGGCCTCCTACGCGCAGGTCATGCAGACGGTGGGCATCCACCCCACCTGCTCCGAGGAGGTGGTCAAGCTGCGCATCTCCAAGCGCTCGGGCCTGGACCCCACCGTGACGGGCTGCTGAGGGTAAGCCCCATCCCTGCCAGGCCACGGGCACGCGACGCACTGCCGCCAGCACCGGGCTCCTCGGACGCCAGATCCAGGTATGCGGGAGGGGCAGACCCTGGGTTTGAAAAGGGAGCATGTGGCCGGGGTGTGGGAGCCCCTGCGATGGCCCCCTCCAGGTGTGCGGCAAGGCCGCCCGCACCTGCTGTACCACCTTGAACAGGTGAGCTCCGCGCCCGTGCCAGGCCGCAGTACCGAGGAGCAGGGCTGGGAGGGGAGCTGCCAAGCCTTGCCCTCCGCAGAGCAACCCCGACCCCGCAGGGCTGTCCCTGCTCTGAACGTGCAGGAGACATCTGGAGGCTGAGCTCACGCCCACAGCGCCTGCCCGGGTGGGCACGGGGGTTGGCAGGCGTCGCCTGGCAGGCCGAGTGTGGTGTGCTCAAGTCGCTACTCCCCCGTGGGCTGGCGGGGAGACCATCCTCCCCCTCTCAGCCTCACTCCTGCAGAGGGCTGGCTCAGCATCTCCCTCTTGTCCAGAAGGTGGAGACGCTGCCTCATGCACAGCCGCCCTGCACATCTGCTTCTGTGGGAAGAAGCCAGGCTGGCGGAGCGGGAGGCTGGGAGCCGCGGGAGTCGGGTCCGCTACTCACTGTGTCCCCTTCTGAGAGAGAGAGCCCCTCCCTGGGCCTCCCAGAGCCGTGACCAGGCGGGCCCTCGGGCCTGTGCTGTCCGGCCCATCCTGGGGTGCCCCCCATGGCCGCCCACTCTTCTCAGGGTCAGGATGCTTTGGGTGCTCTCTGTCCCGGGGCCAAGGTGGAGACTGTAGACAGCGGCGAGCCCCCCACGGTGCCCAGAGGCAGGCTGGAGGGTCTGAGCAAAGGCTGAGGGGTCTAGGGGCTCTCTGGACACCCATTCCCCACCACCGTCCTGCGCCAGGACCAGCTGTGATGTGGACAGCGGGTGTCCTGACTCCTCAGGACAGTCCCACCTAACAGCTCGCTCCTTCCTTCCTTCCTTCCTTTCTTTCTCTTTAATTATTTTATTTTAACTTTTATTATTATTATTATTTTCACATGAGTTTTGCCAGAGGAAGACAGAGAGAGAGAGAGCAAGCCGCCAGGGCTGGGACTCGAATCATGGTCAGCCCTGTGGGAATTCCAGCACCTTAACCACCACACCACTTGCTGGCCCCCGGGGGCTTATTTCTCACCCTCCGTGGTTGCTGATCACGCTCATCGCTCATCGCTGGCAGGACCACCGAGCCCCGCCCCTCCTGGAGAGCCTGCGAGGCAGCCTGTGAGGAAGCGTGCATCTGGACCGCCGGCCCGTGTGCCCTGCAGGGATGGCTTGGGTTCCAGCCCTATCCTGCCCCTCTCACCACCTCCCTCCCCAGCCACCCCCCCCCCCCCATGCCAGATGATGACGGCCTGGACAGAAACCCACCCCGTGGGCTGCCCACGTCTGAACCTCCCTGGTGTCTTTGGGCTGTAAATAAAGAGACTGATTTCCTGACAGGTGTTGGCCGGGTCGTCTCCCGTGTGTCCCCAGGGCTGCCCAGGTGGGGTGGGTCCTGCCAGGCCTGTCTGGAGCTCTGACCACCCCATTTCTGAGCAGCGTCTGGGTTAAAGGGCCGCCGGGCAGTGTGGGGCAGACCCAGACCCTCCCCTCCCCGGCTACCACCCCTGCAGCTGCCTGGTCTCCGTCCTGAACACTTCATCTGGGCCCCCTGCCCAGGACCCTCTGCCCAGGTCACCCCTGTGGTCTCCGCAGGCCTGGAGCAAGGAGGGAGGCTGACTCGGGGAGGGGCGGCAGCTTCAGGCTTTGTTCCAGGACAGCCGCCAGCGGTGAGGCAGGACGCCGGGAGCTGGCAGGGGTGGTTGAGGCTTTCTGTCCCCGAACGTCAGTCACCCCATTACGTCTCCACTGTGGCCTCCAAGCCAGCTTGTCGGCTGCGCTTACGCTAATCCCGCGCATTGAGGCTTGATGGGCCGAGGAGCGCCTGTCAATCACCGCGCGAGAGACGCTGCTGACAGCCACGGGCAGGGCCCGGCTTTGTGCTGGGGCTTTAGCGGCAGCTAATCTCGTGTCTTCCTTAAGAAAACATCACTTAGTCTGCGGCCCGGGAGCCCTGGATGGGACCCTGCTTGTCAGCAAACAAAGGAATGTCTTTGCACCTTAATGGGCCCGCGGGAGCCAGGCTCTGGCGGTGCGAAGCGTGTGCGGGAGCCCTCAGACGCCCAATTAAGACGCCAAGTGCCGGGCTGGGCCCGCCCTCCGACAAGTGCAGCGCCAGATCAGCCGTGTCCCATTTAACGCACGGCTGGTGGCGCACCCGGCCCTGCCCGGCTGGGGTTTTCTCCCGCCGTGGGGGGTCAGCTACTGCTAGCGGCAGCTGCCTGCGGCTGGCAGGGACCTTTCTGGGCGGCAGCCAGTGGGGGTCCTGTGGATTCCAAGGCCCTGGGAGGCGCCCCTGCCCTGGGCCAACAGAGGAACTCGCCCTGCCTGGCTGATGTTTGTGATGACGGAGCCGGGCCGCCTGCACGGAGCCCAGCACACCCCGGGCGGCCCTGCGGTGCACCCAGCTGGCCGGGGGTGCCCGTCCCTGGCAGCTGGAGGGTCATCTCGGGCCAACCCCTCACTCCCGACCCCTCAGGCTCCTCCTCCTGGTGGTCTTCTCCACCTGCTCTTTCCAGAAGCCCTGCTGTCTGGGGTCTGTGCTGTCCGGCCCGTTTGCCCAGCCTGTGCCATCCAGGTGGGAAGGGGCTGGCCCGATTCTCAAGCAGAGGGTGATCTGAGCACAATGACGCCATGCAGAGCCCAGGGACTGCCCCGCCAGGCCACTGCAGGGCTGGCTGGTACACAGCACGCATCTGCCTGACTGGGGGGTCCCCACGGCCCCCATTGCCCTGTTAGGGGATGGGCCAGGGCCCCTCTCAGACAGCCATGGAACCGGGATAACTGGGATCCCCAGCAGGGCAGCAGGCGCAGACGGGGTGTCCCTGGGCCACACACTTGGGACTCCCATTCTGTCTTGGTTGTCCCTGGGGACCGCCCAGCTCCAGGCTCCCTGAGCGGCCTGGTCCCCCCTCTGGGCCCGCCCCTGCCCTGTCCCCTCCTCCCAGGGAGGGCTGGGCGTGGCTGGAGCCCCACAGCCCAGGTGCTCTCCGCCTGGCCCCGGGGCCGCCTTCCCGCCGCCTCTGCATGTTTTTATGGTGCAATGAAAATATGATTTTAATTCCTCGGATTGTTCCCGTAACCTACAATTACCCCCGGCGACGTCCTGCACGCTCCTGCCGCCGCTCCGAGTTGCGCAAGGGTGCGGGAGGGAGAGGAGCGGGCGGGGGTGCCGCTGGGGCCGGGCTGACCCCTCTGCCTCGCCTTCGCTCAGCAATGGGGGGTATCACCCCAGTCTTCCCTCCAGCCCCCCATATCCCTATCCTGAGCCCCCTTCCCCCCGCGGAGGCCAGCACGCAGAGGAGGAGAAAGCAGTGACTATAGACGACTCGGGACCAGAAAGGGGTTGTCAGCCCACGGAGAGGCAGCTGGGGTACTCAAACGGCACCCCCTAAGCCTCCCGCAGTCCTGCAAGGGCCACAGCTCGGCCCTGCAGTGACAGTCATGTGCCTCGGTGGCGCCCTCTGGCTGTGGAAGGGGCCTTCTGTCCCTCGCGGGCAGGTCTCCCCTAGAGCAGCAGCCCCATGCCCATTGGGGCCCGCAGTTGGGCGTGTCCGTGCCCCTGCCTCAGGCTTCGGCTCGTCCCCGAGGCCCCTGGGTTGCTCACCCGCGTTGTGGTACGCTGCTCACCTCGCCTCGCCTCGCCTGGGCCAGGACGGCCCCAGCCGGGGCATCTGGGCAGCAGCTCGGAGAAGCAGCCCCGGGGCGCAGGGCTGAGTCCCCCACCCACTGGGCAGGGCTTCCCACTGTCTGTGACCCAGGACCCTACACGAGGGACACCTGAGATGCCGGGCAGGGCACGCATCAGGGCGGCTCTGCCACCCGAGAGACCACGCAGACACGTCACTGAGCCCCGCAGCTGCGGTGGGCTCCAGGGCTTGCCCCCAGGAGGCTGAGCCGCCCGCATGCCTCACCAGCGAGTGCAGCTGGAGCTGTGGCTGGGCCCGTGCTACTTCCCAGCTCAGAGCCAGCCCAGCCTGGGCCAAGGCTGCACCCGCCCATGCCGTGGCCCCGGGAGCCCTTTCTCTCCCCTGGGGTCTCGACCCCCCACCCTGGGCCCTCCTCACCCAGCCTGGCCAGGCCCGCTCTCCTCCTTCCTCATCGGCATCTGCTGGTTTACCGCAGCCCTTTTATTTATTTATTTATTTATTTATTTTGAGAGGTTTTTGCTATAGGACACATGTGCTCGCCAGACAGACAGAAAGAGACAGACAGACAGACACAGAAAGCGAGAAATCAGCCCCCCAGGGGAGATGGCCGTGCTGCAATCCCTTCTCCTCCATTTTCCTCTCGAGACCTTGGGCACGCACGCACACGCGCCCAGCGTGAGTTTAAGCCACTGGGTCCAAGACTCGAACGGTGGTCGACTACATGGGAGTCCAGCGACATAGCCATTACGCTAACTGCTGGTCCCCTGCAGCCCATTCTTGATCCTCGTCAGCGCACTCAAGGGAAACAGGGTGGCAGGTCACAGCCAGACATGGGGGACCCACGCACACCCCAGAGAGCAAGCAGCAGCGGTGGCCAGCCCGAGCCAGCAGAGGATGCATGGTGAGAGCGGGTGGCAGATGGTACGGCCCCCTCAGGCACTTAGGCCAGAGTGTGGGGACCCCCCGAGGCTGAAGCTCCCCCCACAGGCCCAGCCCTGTGGGGACTCATCTTTTGAAACCAGTCATCAAGCAGTCGGGACCTGAGCTGAGCCTGGCTCCTGGGGACCCCCCAGCCCCAGAGGAAGATGCTCCTTCCAGGCCCCACACTCGCAGGCTGTGGACCTCCGGCTTGGTGTTGGGGCCTCGGCGCAGCCCAGACTGGGATGCAGATTAGACTGGGGGTGGGGACGGCGTGACTAGGTACCCCATGCCCAGGGACCCGGAACAGGAGCCTGAGCTGCCAGCCTGCAGCCCCCAGCCCCCAGGCACCCAGGCCCTGGCCCCTGCCTTCCCCACCTTAGCCGGGTGGTGGGGGCTGGCCGGCCCCCTGCTCCCTAGACTCCTGCAAAGGCCCTGCAGTCGCTCCAAACCTGTTTTGATGGGGCCTCAACACAGAAGCTGGACTGGGGCCCTGCTTCCCCGCTTCCTCTGCACTTCTGCCTCCCTCCTCTCCTGCTGCTTGTGCTCGGGGCTGGGGCCAGCAGAAGCCCAGAGCCGGAGGGCCTCAGCGTGGGTGGCGCTGGGTGCTCCGTCCTCGTTCTCCCTCCTTCAGCCACCGTCTCCGATCCGGGCTTTCTGGCCGGACTCTGCCGGCCCCAGGAGCTGCCTGGATCCTTCCGGTACCAAACAGGCGCACGGACACAGACACACGCCAGCCCGCAGGCCTCCCCTGGAGCAGAAGGCAGGTCCGTGGGTCTGGGAGCACAAGACCTGAGGCCCCCAGGCCCCTCTGCACCCCCAGACTAGGCGACTCCTCCACCCTGGGGCGCCTCTGGGGGCTTCCTCCAGGCTGGGCGAGGGCTCCCCAAGCACCGTGTGGGCTCTGGTTCTGCCCGCAGCCTGGGCTGGTGTTGCAGCTCCTACAGGGCCTGGAGCCACGGGGCACCCCCTCAGCAGGGCTGGTGAGGGAAGGACCGCGAAGGGGCGGCAAATTAGCAGACGCCTGTCCAGCCGCAACCTGGATGACCAGAGTGGGAAATAACTGGACCAAAGGTTCTGCCCAGAGACAGATCACTGGGGAAGAGGCGTCACAGTGAGGCCAGGGGGCAGGGGTGGCAGGGCCCACCTCCAAGCCCAGCAGATGTGACTGGCTCTACCACTTCCCACTTCTTTTTTTTTCCTTTTTTTTGGAGAGGTTTTTGCTATAGGGCGTGTGCGCTCGCCAGACAGACAGAGAGAGACAGAGAGATAGAAAGCGAGAAATCACCCTCACAGGGGGGATGGCCACGCCGCAATCCCTTCTCCTCCATTCTCCTCTCGGGATCTTGGGCACGCACACACATGCACCCGGCGTGAGTTTAAGCCACCGGGTCCGGGACGCGAACCACGGTCGACTACATGGGAGTCCAGCGACAAAGCCATTACGCTACCTGCTGGTCCCACCACTTCTCACTTCTGAAGTCCACCGTGACAGGATGAAGGTTTGTCAAGGGTGAGGACAGGCTCGGCCACTGCAGCAGCCTGGGTTCAGATTCCCAGTCGGCTTGGAAACACGTGAGCACCCGGGGTCTCCGGAGCTGGAGGGCTGCAGAAGGGACCATGGTGTGACGAGACCCTGTCCAGGGGCAAGGACGTGCTGTGGACACCCGGGGCTCCGTAGGTTCAGGTATGCAACACCTGCTCACGCGGGCACCAGGAGTCCTCGGAATAAAGGTCGCCGTCGGGACCGGCAGATGGCGTAATGGTTACGTCACCAGTCTCCCATGTGGTCGACCACGGTTCAAGCCCTGAACCCGGTGACTTAAAACTCATGCTGGGCATGTGTGTGTGCGTGCCCAAGATCTCAAGAGAAGAATGGAAGAGAAGGGACTGCGGTGTGCCCCTCCCTCTGGGGGGTGATTTCTCACTTTCTGTCTCACTGTTGCTCCGGCGAACGCCACGCACCCTAGAACAAGAATCTGAAAAGAAAAGGAGGCGGCAGATGAGCCTGTCTGTGCTGGCCTACAGCCGAGGCTTTGGGGTGTCTCACCTGTCCACACATGACGTGGCACTCCATGGCCCCCGTGGCACTGTGTCGCTCAGGTCCCCTGAATGTCAGAGCTTGCTGCTGTTAACGTTCTCAGAGGGAGAAGAGACAGGACTTCAGGCCTCTATTTTGTTTTTGGAGAGGTTTTTTCTATAGGGCTTGTGTGCTCTTCAGAAAGAGAGAGACAGAAGGTGAGAAATCACCCCCCAGGGGGGATGGCCATGCCGGAATCCCTTCTCCTCCATTCTCCTCTCGGGATCTTGGGCACACACGCACACGCGCCCGGCATGAGTTTTAAGCCACCAGGTCCGGGACTCGAACCGCTGTCAGCTACATGGGAGTCCAGCGACATAGCCATTACACCAACTGCTGGTCCCCTTCAGGCCCATTCTACAGAGGTTGCTCCTTGCTCCTTGTAACCTTGGCCTTTGGACCCCGGCCTGGCGCCTGCAGACCCTCAGAGCCTTCCCGCACTCACCCGGAGCAGTCTCGCCCGTGGGCACCTTCCCCCCGCTGTCCACGCTCCCGGCCCGCGCCTTCTTTCTCTTGGGCTGGCCTTCCTGGTGCAGCAGAGCTCCCAGCTCCCGAAAGCTCTTGGTTACGAGTCCTGCCACCTGAGGGTTCTGGAGCCCAGTGTATCCTGGTGCCCGGACACCTGTGCCTCCGAGGGCAGCGGACAGCAGGGACGCCGACTGCGACAGCCCACAAACCCGAGCATAATCCCAGCCCTGACGCGTGGTTTACGGTGCTCGAGTTACTCTAATCCCGAAACCCAAGCCGGGTCCCTGCAGCCTTCCCAGGGCCATCTGAGGGGGCGGACGGGGACTTCCCAATGTGCCTTCCGTGTTGAGAGCTGACCCCCACCAGGGTCAGGGCAGGGGGCTCCCACGGGGTGAAAATCCAGGCCTGAGGAACCGGAGCGAGCTCAGAAGCCGGCCAGGCCCCGGGCTGTCCTGCTGGGCCTGCATGGCCTCTCCTCTGGGAGGAGATTCAAGCCAGGGCGACAGCAGCAGCGACGGGGGAGGCAGGCCCAGCTCAATCCTGGCAAGCTCCCGGCCTCTAAGGTTTCACGGGACAGTGATCGGGCCTCGCTGTTCCACAAAATTAAACGTTTTTTTTTTTTCTTCCTAATAAAATCGGGATCTTTTTGGCTTATAACTGATGATCAAATAACAGCAAATGCTTGAGAATAAAGACATAAACAAGAGACATTGTAACCCCGGTTCTTGGCAGCTGGGGTTGGGAGCCAGCTGGCTGTGGCTCCTGCCCAGGCTGCTGGTCTCTGACCAGCCGGGGCTCCCTGGGCCACCCGCTCTGGGCGTCAGAGCCTGTGTGAGCACCCCAGCGTGGGCATGAGCACCCCACGGCTTTTTTTTCACACAAAAGTGTATATATATATTTTATGGGAACCAGCAGTTAGCGTAATGGCTATGTCGCTGGACTCCCACGTAGTCGACCGCGGTTCGCGTCTCGGACCCGGTGGCTTACAACTCACGCCGGGCGCGTGTGCGTGCGTGCCCAAGATCCCGAGAGGAGAATGGAGGAGAAGGGATTGCGGCGTGACCATCCCCCCTGGGGGGTGATTTCTCGCTTTCTGTCTCTATGTCTCTCTCTGTCTGTTTGGCGAGCGCACGCGCCCTATAGCGAAAAACCTCTCCAAAAAAAAAAAAAAAAAAAAAAGTGTATATATATATTTTAATTGCCAGAGGGCGCACGTATTTGCTAGACAGAGAGACAGAGAGAAAGCACCTTCCCGTGGGGATGGGCATGCTGCAATCCCGTCTCCACTTCTCTATCCCAACAGAATAATCGGGACATTCGCCCGCGTATTTCCCTAGCCCCCAGGGCCGGGATTGAACTGCAGTCGGCCACGTAGAATCCAGCTCCCCTAACCACTGGGCCACAGGGACAGCCCTCCTTTATTTTTTTGAGAAAGAGAGAGAGATTTTTGCTATAGGGCACATGTGCTTGCCAAAGAGACCAGAAATAAGGAGTTATCCCCGCCCCCCGGCAGGGGTGCGGGGATGGCCATGTCATACTCCCTCCTCCATTCTCCTCCTGGGATCTTGGGCAGACGCACGCGTATGCTCCCATTATAATTTTGAAGCCCCTGGGTCCGGGACTTGAACCGCAGTCAGCCATGTGGGAGTCCCACAACGGAACCGCTGCACCCTCTGCTGGTCTCCAGCCCTCCCATTTTACGGTGGTATTATCGAGGTTTGCAGAGCATGTATAGAAAGGATAGCTATGTGTCCTTAGCACCTTTGAAAATATATTATACCCATAGATTTCCTCAAAGCACATACGAGTCTTCAGAAAATTCATAGAAATTGTGCATTATGAAAAAATAAAAAAAATTAAAAGCTAGGGACCAGCAGGTGGCGTGGTAGTTAAGGCGCTGGACACTCCCACATGGTCAACCATGGTTCGAGTCCTGGACCTGGTAGCTTGCTTTCTGACTTTCTCTCCGACTCTTTCTCTCTGTGTCTCTCTCTGGTCAAATTAAAATGAATGAATGAGTAAATAACATTAAATAAATAATTCTTTAAAAAAATTTTTTTTAGTTAAATTTTAAAAGGGACCAGCAGTTAGCAGAATAGCTATGTTGTTGGACTCTCATGTAGCCGACCGCGGCTCGCGTCCCGGATCCGGTGGCTTAAACTCCTCCGGGCGCGTGTGTGTGCGTGCCCAAGATCCTGAGAGGAGAATGGAGGAGAAGGGATTGCGGCGTGGCCATCCCCCCTGGGGGGTGATTTCTCACTTTCTATCTCTCTGTCTCTCTCTGTCTCTCTGGCGAGTGCATGCGCCCTATAGCAAAAACCTCTCAAGAAAATTTAAAAATATAAAAATTAAATAGAAAATGTGCATTATGAAAATACATGCATAGATTTCCCTTTTTTTTTTTTTGCACCAACATGAACTTGTACTGCATGATGCCCTTCTTCCACGAACTTTCTGAAGTCCCCTCGTATAATTAGCTCCTGACCTACAGGGGTCAAGGCTTGGAACAGGGTGTCAGGGGACGAATGCAACCTCCGGATGTGTTTGCTCCAGGCCTCCCACTTGACGAGTGAGAAGACCAGTGCCCAGACCTCCCAGAAGTCCCCGTGGGGTGCGATGGCGCGGCCAGGGCCTGGGCACACCGCCGCTGCCGCTCTCCCCACCGAGGGCTCCGCGCCAGGTCCCTGCCTGCGGGAGAGGGTGGGTGGGAGGCGAGCTTGTCCACAAGGCTTCAATGGTTCATTGTTCTGCCCATGGTGGTGGAACTGGGCCGGAGGATTATAATAATAAAGTTCTAACAATCAGCTCGTGGTCGGGTTTCCATAGCTTGGGGAGTATTTGATTTTCAAAGTCGTTGGTGGGGGAGGCAGAGATGGTGCCTAAATGAAGCGTGTTGTTCATCAGCCCGTTCCTTGCGAGCTGGAGTCTCTGATCCGGTGAGTGGATTCTCTCGGAAGGTGCCATCCCCGTCAGCTCCCCGGTGCCCAGGCATGTCAGGGCGGGAAACTACCCCAGGAGGCCCAGACACGGGGAGAGCGAGTCCCACCTTCACCGGCTCTGACAAGCTCCGAGCCCACCACACCCCTCCCAGGACCAGACGCCTGCCGTGGTGGGAACACTCAGGTAACGGGGGTGCTCTTCCCACTACTGCCTGGGACTTTCTTGGGCATGCTGCACACCTGGCCTGGTTTGGCCGCAGCCCAAGCTATGCCTACACCCTTCTCCCCTGGCGAACTCCCCCTCATTGGTGAAGATTTAGTATAGGGTTTCTCCTCCAGGAAGCCCTCCCTGACTGCCAGCGAGGTGTGGCACAGTGTTCATGGCTCCTATGGAATGTTGGTTATCTTTAACCCTAAAGGGTATCTTTGTCTTTTGCCCTAAAGGGGCCTCCCTTCTTCATGTCTTTGTCCCCGCCATGGTGCCTGGCACATAATAAGTGCTCAAAGCATGGCTGTTGAATGTGGTGTGAAGACTTTTTCTTTTTCTTTTCTTTTCTTTTTTTTTTTTTTTTTTTTTTTTGAGAGGTTTTTGCCATAGGGCACGTGTACTTGCTGGACAGACAGAGAGAAATCACCCCCCGGGGGGATGGTCACGCTGCAATCCCTTCTCCTTCATTCTCCTCTCGGGATCTTGGGCACACGCATACACGCGCCTGGTGTGAGTTTAAGCCACCGGGTCTGGGACTTGAACTATGGTCGACTACATGGGAGTCCAGCAACATAACCATTACGCTAACTGCTGGTCCCAGTAAGTATGTTTTCATTTTCTCTTCAAATGTTTATGGTTACTTTTGATTTTCTAATTCAAACAGACATGATTTCACAGTTACATCAAATCGTGTTCTTCGGCAGAATCTAGTAAGACAGTAGATTCTGTGAAATTATTCTAGTTCTGTTAATGATTGCATTATGTTATACATCAAAGAAATAGTGAATTTTAGTTGAAAGAAAAACTGTACTTATAGGAAATAATTCTATCATACATATGCATTTACAGTTTCTACTTTCATAATCTCTTCATTTAAAAAGATCATTCTTTCCCCAAAACACAGTATGAGACGCTTACGTGAGTATCTAGTGAGTGATTAGTATAGACATAGGCGGCTGTGAAACAGTGCCCAGAACTCTCATATTCTGCACAAAAGTGAGAAAGTTTCCTCTTAAGAAGTGTTTTAACATTTCTCAACTACAAAGCAGCAGTAATATGGGACCAGCAGTTAGCGTAATGGCTGTGTCACTGGACTCTCATGTAGTCGACCGCGGTTCGTGTCCCGGACCCGGTGGCTTAAAACTCACGCCGGGCGCGTGTGCGTGCGTGCCCAAGATCCCGAGAGGAGAATGGAGGAGAAGGGATTGCGGCGTGGCCATCCTCTCTAGGGGGTGATTTCTCGCTTTCTGTCTCTATGTGTCTCTCTGTCTGTCTGGCAAGCGCACGCGCCCTATAGCAAAAACCTCTCAAAAACAAAAACAAAAACAAAAACAAAAACAAAAACAAAAAAAAACTCACGCCGAAAGATCCCGAGAGGAGAATGGAGGAGAAGGGATTGCGGCATGACCATCCCCTCTTGGGGAGGATTTCTCGCTTTCTGTCTCTCTGTCTCTCTCTGCCTGTCTGGCGAGCGCACGCGCCCTATAGCAAAAACCTCTCAAAAAAAAAAAATATTGGGATGAGCGGATAGTGTAATGGTTATGTCACTGGACTCGTGCATAGCTGACCACTGTTCAAGTCCCAGACCTGGTGGCTTAAAACTCACACTAGGTGGGGGGACCAGCAGTTAGCGTAATGGCTATGTTGCTGGACTCCCATGTAGTCGACAGCAGTTCGAATCCCGGACCCGGTGACTTAAACTCACGCTGGGCACGTGTGCGTGTATGCCCAAGATCCAGAGAGGAGAATGGAGGAGAAAGGATTGCGGTGTGGCCATCCCCTCTGGGGGGTGATTTCTCGCTTTCTGTCTCTGTCTCTGTCTCTCTGGCGAGCGCACACACCCTATAGTGAAAAAACCTCTCAAAAAATATATATATACACACACACATATATATATTTTTTTGAGGAATTATTTTATTTGGGTCAGCAGGTGGCATGATGGGTTAAGGGCCCTGGACTCCCACATGGTCGACTATGGCTTGAGTCCCAGCCCTGGCCACTTGCTGTCTTATTTTTCCTTTCTCTCTCTCTCTCTCTGCCTCTCTCTGGTCAAATTAAAATAATAAGAAGAACAGATAAAATTAAATTAGATAATTCTTTTTGAAAATACTATCTTTTTGGGACCACCAGTTGGTGTAATGGCTATGTCGCTGGACTCCCACGTAGTCGACCGCGGGTAAGGTGCTGGACTTGCACATGTCTGACTGTGGTTCAAATCTTGTACTCGGTGGCTTGACACTCATACTGGGCACATGTGCATGAGTACCCAAAATCCTGAGGGGAGAATGAAAGAGAAGGGACTATGGTGTGGCCAGCCTCTAGCCGGTGATTTCTCATTTTCTCTCTCACTGTCTCTCTCTGTCTTTCCAGTGAGCACATGTACCTTATGACAAAACCTTTGTTCTTCTTAATATTTACTTGTTTAATTCCATTTATTATTATTATTTTTTAATTTGACAGAGAGACACAGAGAGAGAGAGAAAGGGAGCGAGAGAAAGGGAAAGCAAGAAAGCAAGCCGCCGGATCTGGACTTGAACCGTGGTCGGCCATGTGGGAATCCAGCACCCTTAAACACCATGCCACCTGCTAGACCTGGCAAAAATCTTAAAAAAAATTTGTTTTAAACAACAATAAAATAAGATTAGGAGTAAGTAAGGGATGCCCAGTCCTGCCATTTTTATTGAGCTTTGTTACTAAAGTTCCTGGTTATTGTTATACAGCAATAAAAAAACGTATATAAATATTCATACATGTAACATACACAGTATAGGTAGATTGATGTACAAATATCGTATATATACACATGTAAAAGAAAGAAGTACAACTGTCAGGCTAGCGGGCAGTGTGGTGGCTACGGTGCTGGATCCCACATGGCCAACTCCATAGTTTGAGTCCCAGGCCCAGTGGCTTGAAAAACACACTGGGTTGGGACCAGCAGTTAGCGTAATGGCTATGTCGCTGGACTCCCATGTAGTCGACTGTGGTTTGAGTCCCGGACCCGGTGGCTCAAACTCACGCCGGGTGCTTGTGCGTGCGTGCCCAAGATCCCGAGAGGAGAATGGAGGAGAAGGGATTGCGGCGTGACCATCCCCCCTGGGGGGTGATTTCTCACTTTCTGTCTCTCTGTCTCTCTCTGTCTTTCCGGTGAGCACACGTGCCCTTTAGCAAAAACCTCTCAAAAAAAAGAAAGAAAGAAAGAAAGAAAGAAAGAAAGAAAGAAAGAAAGAAAGAAAGAAAGAAAAAGAAAAACACACTGGGCACACGTGCACGCGTGCCCAAAATCCAGAAAGGAGAATGGAGAAGAGAGACGGTGTGGCCGGCCTGCCGAGGGGCGATTTCTCACTTTCCCTCTCTTTCCCTTTCTCTCTCTCTCTCTGGTGAGTGCACGTGCCCCTTTAGCAAACTACAAACAAATAAATACCAAATTTTAAAAAGAAGGACAATTGTCTTTCATTGTAGATGACAGGGCTGGCAGGTGGTGTGGTGGTTAAGGACATTGGACTCCCACATCCCTGACTGCAGTTCAAGTCCCAGACCTGGTGGCTTTTGCTTTCTCACTTTCCCTCTCTCTCTCTCGCACACGCACACTCTCTCTGTCCCTCTCTGGTCAAAATTGAAAAACTAAATAAAGTTAAATAAAAATAATTCTTTTTAAAAATTGTAGCTGACGGGAACCAGCAGTTAGCGTAATGGCTATGTCGCTGGACTCCCATATAGTTGACCGCGGTTCACATCTGGGACCCGGTGGCTTAAAACTCACGCTGGGCGCATGTGCGTGCGTGCCCGAGATCCCGAGAGGAGAATGGAGGAGAAGGGATTGTGGCGTGACCATCCCCCCGGGGGGTGATTTCTCTCTTTCTGTCTCTACGTCTCTGTCTGTCTGTCTGGCGAGTGCATGGGCCCTATAGTGAAAATCTCTTAATTAAAAAAAAAATTGTAGCTGACATGATCATGTATATGGAGAAGTCTTAAGAACTCTATAAAATACGTTCTAGAACTGATGATGTGGCTTTAGCAAGAGCTCAAGATGAGACGTCAATTCCTTTTTTTTTTTTTTTTTTTTTTTTTTTTTTTGAGAGGTTCTTGCTATAGGGCGCGTGCGCTCGCCTGACAGAGACAGAAAGCGAGAAATCACCCCCCACGGGGGATGGCCCTGCCGCAATCCCTTCTCCTCCATTCTCCTCTCGGGATCTTGGGCACGCACGCACACGTACCCGGCGTGAGTTTAAGCCACCGGCTCCAGGTCTCGAACCACAGTCGACTACGTGGGAATCCAGCGACATAGCCATTACGCTAACTGCTGGTCCCACCAATTCCATTTTTATAGGCTAACAATGAACAACTGGAAAAGGAAAATTCTTTAAAGTATCATTTCCTCCAGCATCAGAAAACATGAATTGCGAAGGGACAGGACCCGCTCAGTGGTGCAGCAGCCACGCGACGCTCGGTGGCGCTGGACCCACATGAAGGCCCAGCGTGGGGCTCCCCAGTTGACTTGTATGTGCCAGATGCCTGGGCTCATGGTCCCGGCTGGCTGGGAAGGCTGGGAGAGGGGTCATAGCATGACACCCTGGTGAGGGTGCTCATTTCTCTCTCTCTCTCTCTGTCTCTTACTCTCACGAAAGAAAGAAACTTTAAAAAAATGCGTAGGAACACATTTAACAAAATGTGTCCAAATCTGTGCACTGGAAACTATGAACATTCCTGAAAAAACTAACAGAGAGGTCCAGCCCATGGCCTGGGGGGTAAGGGAGCTGGATCTCACATGGCTGACCACACTGTTCGAGTCCCAGATCCAGAGGCTTGCCAACAGGCCGGGTACATGTGTGTGCATGCCCACAATCCTGAAAGGAGAGGGAGTGGAGGAGAAGGGATTGCAGTGTGATATTTCCCATCAAGGGTGCTTCCTCTGTCTTTTTCTTCTCTCTCTCTCTCGCTCTCTCTCTCTGGCAAGTGTATACACCCTCTGGCGAATTTAAAAGAAAGGAAAAATTTGGGGCCAGCAGGTGGCATTGTGGTTGAAATACTGGATTCCCACATGGCTGATCATGGTTCGAATCCTGGACTTGGAGGCTTGCTTTCTCCCTCTCCCTCCCTCTCTCTCTTTCTCTCTCTAGTGAGCAAGTGTGCCCTATAGCAAAATAAAATAAATACATACATACCTACAATAAAATAAATAATTATTTTAAAAGAAGAGAAGAAAAAACTAACAAAGACCCAAATAGATAAAAGAGTTATAATCTGTGTGTTGGAAGACTAGATACTATGGAAATGTCCTGTCTGCAAATTTATCTTATCTCTAGGTAAATGAGAAATTGAGGGACCAGCAGATGCTGTGGTGGTTAAGGTGCTGGGCTTCCCACATGGTCGACCACGGTTTGAATCCCAGACCTGGTGGCTTGCTTTCTCACTTTCCCCCTCTCTCTCTGGTCAAAAATAAAACAAATGAATGAAAAATAAAATGAAATAATTCTATAATACAATCTTAAAAAAAAAAAAAGAAAGAAATTGACAGCCAGAGGTTTTAGAAAGTGACAGGTTGACTCTAAAACTTACACGGAAAAGCAAAAGAGCTAGAATAGCTGAAACGATTTTGAAAAAGGATGATGGAGTCTGAGGATTTATGCACCCTGATTCCCCATGTTATTGTAAAGTTGTCTGCGAGAGTATGACTGTGTCCCCCAGCATTCACAGGTCGGAATTTGGTTGTACCATGAAGTTTTTGTTTCTTTATTTAAATAGGTCTTTTGAAAAAAAAAAAAATTGTAAAGGTTTTTGCCCTAGAGTGCATGAGCTCACTACAGAGAGAGAGAAAGTGAGAAATCACCCCCAGAGAGGGTAGCCACACCACAATCCTTCTCCACACTCTGCTGAGGATTTTGGACACACATGCGCCTGTGCCTGGCATGGTTTTCAAACAGGCAGGTCTAGGACTCAAACTGTGGTCAGTCATGTGGGAGTCCAGTGCCTTGACCATCATGCCACCTACTGGCCCCATGAAGCATTTTTTTTAAAAAGGAAACAGCTGGCAAGTGGCATGGTGGTTGGGGGTGCTAGACTCCCACATGGCTGACTAAGGTTCGAATCCCAGACCTGGCAGCTTGCTATCTCACTTTCTTAATTTCTCTCTGGTGAGCACGAGTGGCCTGTAGCAAATTAGAAAAAGTAATAATGCTGGATAGGATTAAAGAAATAATTAAAAAAAAAAAAAAAAAAAAAAGGAAACAGGGCCAGAGAGTGGTGAAGTGTGTTCTGGGAGGCTGGCCACATGGGAAGGTTTCAGGTTTGTATCTGAAAACCTCCCTGAGTACGCTGGGCACACGTATGCCCGTGAACGTGCCCATAATCCAGGAGGGGCTAAAGCTGGTGGGGGGGAAATCCCAGCACCAAGACCCTACTGCAGGTGCTGTATTTCTCTCTCTCTCTCTCTCTCAGAAGAATAAATTTAAAAATAAATAAAAGGGGGGCGGCCCAGGGCGCGGGGCTCTGCTTTGCATGCCGGCCTGGCCAGGGCTCTGCTCTGCGTGCCGCGGCCCGGACCGCCTGGCCCCCGCTGCCTCTCCAGCGCTGGGTGTGTCCTGAGTTCGGCGCCGATGCGGGCCGGCGGCGCGGATCGGCCGAGGTCGCCGTCCTTCCTTTCTTTGGCCGGGTGGGTGGGTGGGAGGTGGTGTGGGAACCCGCATTCGCGCGCTGCGGGCTGGCGCGCGGCCGTCGGGGCTGAGCGTGGTTGCCGAGCTGGCGCGTGGTCGCCGGGCTGGCGCGTGGCCACCGGGTCTGAGTGTGGCCGCCGGGCCTGCGCCTGTGCTTGGCCGCCGGGCCTGTGCGCGTGGCCGCTGGGCCTGAGTGTGGCCCCCCGGGCCTATGAGTGACCACTGGGCCTGCGCCTGCGTGTGGCCGCCGGGCCTGCACGTGGCCCCTGGACCTGCGCATGGCAGCCGGGCCTACGCCTGCGAGTGGCCACCGAGCCTGAGCGTGGCTGCCGGGTCTGTGCTTGCGCGTGGCCGCCGGGCCTGCGCGTGGCCGCCGGGCCTGAGCGTGGCTGCCGGGCCTGCGCCTGCACGTGGCCCCCGGACCTGTGCATGGCAGCCGGGCCTGCGCCTGCGAGTGGCCGCCGTGCCTGAGCGTGGCTGCTGGGCCTGTGCGTGGCCGCCGGGACAGCGCGTGACCGCTGGGCCTGCGCGTGGCCGCCAGCCGCGGGCGGCAAGCTGAAGCCAAAAACAAGGATTAAGAACTTGCAACTATAAGCAACAGAAAGAAACTTAAGCTGTCTTAAACCAATTGAGAAATATATTGTATTGGTGGATTGTCTCTGCCTATAGACAGTGAGAGGATGATGGTTGCCAGCCCTGCATTACCTCAGGGAAGAACAGGAACTATTCTGCCATTCTTGGGGAGGCCAGATGCCCGAGGATGACTCGCGTTGCAGATCCCCACAGCACCATTCCCGGTGGTCACACAGCATCAACTGATAACCATCTCTGCTTAACAGAGCCGCTTTCCTGAAACTGTGTTCCGTGGAGACTCACCTGCAGTTGCGGAACTGCACGGGACCCACCCTTAATCCATCCCTGAGCAGAATCTGTGCTCCCTGTTGTTGAAGACTGTATGAGCTGATAATTGAAAAAAAAAAAAAAAGAAAGAAAAAACTGAGGGAACTGGAGGGTATGGTGGCAGGGATGGCAGCTGCAGATGCTGGAGACAGTGTGGGAGAGGTGATGGGGGTGAGTGATGGAGGGCGGAGGGGGGAATTCAGGGAGCAAACAACACACTTAATAGACACAAAAATGAAAAATTGTCTGTTGATAATGTATATAGTAATATTGTCTTGACTGATGTGCACTGTACTCATGCTGGGGAAAACCATGTTGTACACTGTAAAGATGTGTAATGATAAAAAAAAAAAAAAGTCAGCACTCTGGCAAAGGGAGAAAGATCTGAAGATATGATAGTGGAAAGGATGAATGTGGATGCCAGAGGCTGTAGGGGAGGGGAGTGGGTGGTGGAGAGTGGGCGTGAGGGGCAAAGGGAAGAAACATTTAACACCAAAAAAATGTAGAGTTCTCTGTTAAAAACTATATATATATATATATATATATATATATATATATATATATTGTATACAACATCATGGGGACTTTATGTAAAATGTGAATTTAATTGATCTGAGAAAGAAAAATAAAAGATAAAATAAAATAAAATAAAATAAATAAAAGGCAACTTAATCCACAGGTGGGGCCTTAGACTAGAATTGGATAAGGTTTTCAGGGTGGTGTCCCCCCATCTGAATATAGATAATTTTATAAAAAGGGAGAATGAAGGACCAGCAGTTAGCGTAATGGCTATGTCGCTGGACTCCCATGTAGTCGACCGCAGTTCGTGTCCCGGACCCGGTGGCTTAGAACTCACGCTGGGCGCGTGTGCGTGCGTGCCCAAGATCCCGAGAGGAGAATGGAGGAGAAGGGATTGCGGCGTGACCATCCCCCCTGGGGGGTGATTTCTCACTTTCTGTCTCTATGTCTCTCTCTGTCTGGCTGGCGAGCACACGCGCCCTATAGCGAAAACCTCAAAAAAAAATTTAAAATGAAGTAATTCCTAAAAAGAAAAAAAAAAGGAAAGTTCAAATCAAAACCACAATGAGATACAACCTCACACCCATTAGGATGGCTATTATGAAACAAAACAATATAAACAACAAACACACAGAGAAGAAAACCATCACATGTTGACAAGGATGTGCAGAGATTGGAACCCTTGTGCACTGTTGGCGGGAACTGTAGAGGCGTGCAACTGCTGTGGAAAATAGTTCTGTGGTTCCTCAAAAAGTTCAACAAAAAGGTTACCTTTGATTCAGCAGTTTCACTCTTTTTTTTTGGAGAGGTTTTTGTTATAGGGTGCTTGCGCTCACCAGAAAGACAGAGAGACAAAGTGAGAAATCACCCTCCGGGGGGATGGGGATGGCCACACCACAATCCATTCTCCTCTAGGGATCTTGGGCATGCACGTACATGTGCGCGGCGTGAGTTTAAGCCACTGGGTTTGGGACTTGAACCGTGGTTGATTACATGGGAGTCCAGCCACATAGCCATTATGCCAACTGCTGGTCCCAGCAGTTTCACTCTTTAAGGTATATACCTAAAATAATTGAAAGCAGGGACCCAAACAGATACTTGCACATCAATGTTCATAGCAGTATTAGTCACCATAGCAAGAGGTGGTGACATCCCAAGTGTCCCTCAACAAACAAATGGATAAACAAAACATGATACATACATACAATGGAATATTATTCAGCTTTAAAAGAAAGGAAATTTGGGGCCAGTAGATGGTGTAGAGGTTATATATATATATATATATATATATATATATATATATATATATATTTTTTTTTTTTTTTTTTTTTTTTTTTTTGGAGAGGTTTTTGCTATAGGGCGCGTGCGCTCGCCAGACAGACAGACAGAGAGACAGAAAGTGAAAAATCACCCCCGGGGGGGGGGATGGCCACGCTGCAATCCCTTCTCCTCCATTCTCCTCTCGGGATCTTGGGCACGCACGCACATGCGCCTGGCGTGAGTTCTAAGCCACCGGGTCCGGGACTCGAACCGCGGTCGACTACGTGGGAGTCCAGCGACATAGTCATTACGCTAACTGCTGGTCCCGGTGTAGAGGTTATATTGGTAGGCTCCCACATGGCTGACCGCGATTCAAGTCCTGGACCCAGTGGCTTGAAACTCATGCTGGGTACATGTGCGTGTGTGCCCAAGATCCCAGGAGGAGAACGGCAGAGAAGGACTACAGGGTGGCCATCGCCCCGAGGGGTGATTTCTCACTTTCCCTCTCACTGTCTCTGTCTCTCTCTCTCTCCAGCTAATGCATGTACCATAAAGCAAAAACCTCTTAAAAAAAAAAAAAAAAAAAAAAAAAAAAGGAAATTTGGGCAAATGCCACACATGGATGGACCTTGAGGACGTTGTACTAAATGAAGTAAGTCATGAAAGGATAAATACTTTATAAGTGGGCGAGCAGATGCCATGGTGGTTAGGGCGCTCCCACATGGCCAGCCACAGTTTCAGTCTCAGACCTGGTGGCTTGCTTTCTCACTTTCCTTCTCTCTCTGTTGAACACACAAACCCTACAGCAAATTTAAAGAAAAATAATAATGAGGGAACCAGCAGTTAGCGTAATGGCTATGTCGCTGGACTCCCACGTAGTCGACCACGGTTTGCGTCCTGGACCCGGTGGCTTAAAACTCACACTGGGCACATGTATATGCGTGCCCAAGATCCCGAGAGGAGAATGGAGGAGAAGGGATTGCGGCGCGGCCATCCCCCCTGGGGGGTGATTTCTCGCTTTCTGTCTCTGTCTGATGAGCGCACGTGCCCTATAGCAAAAACCTCTCCAAAAAAAATAAAAATAATAAAAATAATAATGATAAATAAAATTAAATAATTCTTTTAAAAGTTAAAAAAAATACTTTGAGTTTACTTCTATGAGAGCAGTCAAATTAAAGAGACAGAACGCTGGGTGCTGGTTACCAGGGACTGGAGGACAGGACGAAATGAGGAGTTGTTGTTTAAGGGGCACAGCGTTTCAGAGGTGATGGAAAGTTCTGGAAACTGTGGTGATGGTTATGCAATATGAATATACGTAATGCCACTGAACTGCACACTTAAAAATGACTAAAACGATGAATTTCATGTGATGTGTATTTTACCACCATAAAGAAATATACAGTGAGCTAGCCTGGGTGGGTGAGGCGGCTGGATCCCACATAGATGACAGCACAGTTCCAGTCCTAGACTGGATGGCTTGAAAATGACGCTGGGCGTGCATGTGCGCGTGTCCAAAATCCAGAACAGTGGAGAAGGGACTGAGGCAATGGTCATCCTCTGGGGAGGTGATTTCTCTCTCTCTCTGCATCTCTTTGGTGAGCGCACATGCCCTAGGGCAAATTAAGAGGAAAGAAGGAAGGAAGACAGAAATTGGCCTGAAAGAAAAGAGCAATTAAGACCCTTCTTACCCAGATGGGCCTTTTCTTTTTTTTTTGGATAGGTTTTCACTATAGGGCACGTCTCCCCAGACAGAGAGACATAGAGACAGAAAGGAGAAATCACCCCCCAGGGGGGATGTCACGCTGCAATCCCTTCTCCTCCATTCTCCTCTCATCTTGGGCACGCACGCACATGCACCCAGCGTGAGATCTTGGGCACGCACGCCACGCTGGTCCCAGCGTGACGCTAAGCCACCTGGTCCCAGACGCGAACGTGGGAATCCAGCGACATAGCCATTACGCTAACTGCTGGTTCCCCAAGATGGGCCTTTTCTTACCCAGATGGATTAGGGTTTTGTACAAGCCTGCTGCCTGGTCCCTGCTGACCCGTCTTGGAATTTGCGGGAACCCCCCCCCCCCTCCCTTGAGGGAGGAAGTTTAAATTATCAGGTCAATTAGGAAAGATACAACCGGAAAATCCAAGTTTCATTCACACTCTAAGGAGGCGTTTCCTGGCTGGATGCCACTTGTATTATTCTTGGCCCTGGCGGCAGAAAGCCCCCCAGACTCAGGGAAGGTACAATGTGATCTTTGATTCGCGTCTCAAGGATCAAAGTGAGCGGGTCTGGGTGTAAATGCAGATAACATTTCAGAGATCTGTCATGAAAAGAGTCGCTAGACCAGGGCAGAAAGGGAGCTGGCGTGTGACGTGTGTTCACCTTGAGGAGCGTCCCCTTTCCAGTGAAAACGGCTGCCCAGGGCTCCAAGGACTCCTGGCCAGCCTCCAGGTCCTTGGCCCTCGGCGGGGACCTCTAGGTCCTGGACCCGGGCCGGCACCCTCCCCCACCATGAGGTTATGGGGCGGTGCATGGGCCGTGCACGTGAGGGGTACACCTCCCACCCATCGTCTCCTGGCTTTCCTTTGGGTGCTGACTGGGCACGCCTGTACTGGGGGCAGGCTTGGGCTGGACGTGCCCCCCCTGGGGGAGAAGCCTTGGCAGCGCACTTTCTCCGGATCCAACCCTCCGCACCCACCCTTCCAGGATGAGGGACCCCACGGGCCGCACCTGCAGCCCTTAAGCACGCAGGTGAAGGGTCCACGCGGCCGGCCTGAGCTGGGTATGCAGACCCGGGCCCTCTCCCGGGTTCTGCCACTGGCACTCTGCGGGCACGCCGCTCCAGGGACGCGTTCACGAGGCCCGTTCGCCCACATGCCCAGACCTCCCAGATGCCCTGGCCCCGCTGCAACCCTCCTCCTCCGGACGCTCGTGTCCAGCCGACTCGAGGGCAGTATCCGCAGCCAGGAGTGGCATAGACCCCTAGCACCCTGCAGCCGCCGGCTGGGCGCTGAAGGACGGTCGCGACGCCTGGTCGCCACACTCTGCGTCCTGGGGATTCACTGCACCAGAATGACTGCGAGGAGCTGCTCCGGCCCCTGCCCCGCGCCTGCGCACGCGGCCCCTTCAGCTCTCTTGGCCCTTAGCGCGGCGTGAGGCTGGACGCGCGCTCCCATCACCCTCCGCGCCGCGGGGCTGCGGCGGCAGGACCCAGGAGCGCTTGCGCGGCCGCGGGCCCCACGGCGCACAGCGCAGGCGCGGTGGGCGGAGCGCGCGGGCGCGGCCGGGCCAGGAGGCCGGCGTGGGGCGTGTCGGGGACCTGCGCGAGGACGTACGCTCGGGCGGCGCGCGCGCTGGGGGCGTGGCCGCGCGGGGCTCTCGGGACGCGCTGAGCTGTTTGGCGCGGGTTTAGCAGACTTCAGCGAGCGGGTCAGTGTGGCCGCGGGAGTCCGGGCCGCCGGCGGTGGCGCACCCCAGTGTGCGCAGGTCCCGAGCCGCGCCCTGCGTCCCTTCCCGACTCCCCGTCAGTGCAGGAGCACCGGCCTGGGTCCAGGCGCCCTTCGGCCGGCGAGCCTCAGTTTTTCGGTCCGCGCAGGGGATCAGGGGCACCTGGGGGCTTGTGGGCCGTTCCCGCCGTCTCGGGAGGTCGTGCCTGCACCCTCCCTGTCCTCACGGCGACCGACCTTGTTCTCCACTTTCTAGGTGGCGCTTGGAGCCTGGTCCCCGGAGGAAGGCCGGTCCACACGGTCTCTGACTGCGGATCCCTGGATCCTCTCGGCGGGTGTCTCCCGGAGCTGCAGGTAGCTTGACTTTATTGCCTTGGGGCGTGCGAGCTCGTGTTTTGTGCATGGCGGTTGCTGGGGGGCGGGCGGTGCAGTCGTCTGCCTTCAGCTTGCTTGGAGGCTTTGGGCAGGTTCTTGAAATGCTCGGGGCCCCGGATCTGTCTCCTCGGAACAGAGAAAGGCTCTAGGGGTCCAGGTGCTGCCTCGGCTTTGCAGAGGCAGATACGCGCGCGCCCCCTTACCTGCGGCTTCGGCTTCGGTGGAGTGCTGTCCAGCCCAGGAGAAGGGCTGAAATTCCCCGGTACCAGGCAGGGTGGGGAGAGATCGATAGATCGATAGGCGTGGGAGGGCCGAGGTTCTCAGAATGGTGAGTCTGGCCTATGTTTAGGAAGATTTAGGTTTAGAAAGGATCATGCTGAAGCAGGAATGGTGGGTAGGCCAGGGGAGCCTTCTCCCTGGAGCTGCAGGGGTTCACGGGTGTGCAGGTGACAGGGTGGCAGGATGACAGCTACGGTTCTGAGTCGGGTGGAGGTGGAGACTGGGAAGAAGGAAAGGCAGGGATCTGGGTGGCACACCAACTCCTACGCATAGGAGGTGGTCATTGTGGGCAGCCTGGCACTTAACCTTGGGTTGGTGGTCCGAGCTGGGGCTAGGGTTGTGGGCCCTGGTTTTTAGAGCTCAGTGAAGAACCGAACTAGACTCCTGAATCCATTGAGCCCTGGGGTATTTTGCTAGCAGGACTTGGTGTTTTCTTTCTTTGCAGTAGGGTGGGACTCTGCTAGGTCAAGGGCTGGGCTTTCAGGAGACCCCCAGAATGGATGGCGGACGTGAGGGCTTTTGGAATGCTTGGGTGGCAGAGGTGGGCACTGGTGGCCTGGCATTTTCGAGTGTGGCCGGCCACCCTGGGAGGTCCTGGGCAGGAAGACGAATGTGAGGAATCTCTCAGGAGAAGTGCACTGATGGGTGGGGTAGCATGGAGGAAAGTGGATGGGAGGCGTGTGTAGGCAGCGGTGCTCCCGGTGTGGGCTGATGGAGGGCAGGGTATGTGTGCCGGCGTGACGCATGGAAGACCTGAGCGGGTCTCCCTTTGCAGGAGGCTGGGGAGGGGCTGTAGCCAGTCTGGGCAGGGTGTGAGAGCCCCAGAGAAGGGCTTCCGCACTGGAAGGGGACTGCGGTTGCCACTGGTTCAAGGCTCATTGGTGCCGTGTTGGGAGCAGTGTCCAGCCATCAGCAGGGGGTGAGGGGGCTGTCTGTGCTGGTGGCAGGAGTCCCTAGAGTGGGGGGAGCTGAAACAGTAAGTGGGGTTCAGGATGTGACATTTGGAGCTTAGACTGCTGGCCTGTTGACTGGGGCGAGGAAGGTAGGGAGACGGTGTTGGGGTGGGGATGGCATTGCGGGGGGGCAGCGCTTAATGGGGAGAGGTGTTTGGAAAGCCTAAGGAGGGGGCAGGGAGGGACAGACAGTGCCCAGGGGCCACTTGCCTGCTGCTGGGGTGGAGGGGAACCTCAGGACATTGTTTATAGGGCTGGGGGCGGCCAGGACCCCACCCGGTACACAGGGGAGTGTAACCTGTAACCTGCGTGATGCGTAGCTCAGGCCCGTGGTCTCGCGAGCCTGGCCCTGCTGCCTCCACCACTTCTGGGTTGGTGTGTGGCGACTCCGAGCCTTCATGGTAATACCCAGCTCATGCCGGGGCCAGTGTTGGTGAGGCGAGCATTCAGGGCCTGGTTGCTACCGTCATTGGCCTGAAGTTCAGGACAGTTCCGATCTGGCCCGTGTTCTTCTGGGCTCGAAGCATCTGTCATTATACCGTGTCTTAGACATGTCACAGGTGGCTTCTGCCCACCCTCTTGGACCTCGCAGGCCAGCCCCCGGGTCCTCCTTCCTCACTCGGAGCTCCTGCTTAGGTGTCTGCTTGCGGGCTCCCCACGCCAGCCTGGTGGTGACGCCTGCGGCTAGTTCCTGCTCTTCCCCGCCTTGTTTCTGGACAGGTTGCCTTGGACGGTGGCCTGCACCTGACAGTCCTCCTGCTCGTCCTCAGCTCTCCTGGGCCGCAGCTGGCAGCCCCCCTGGCCCCCAGCACTTGTCCAGACGCTGAGTCTTCCACGCCCTGTTCAGCCAGCTCCTGTCCCAGCCTGTCCCACCGTGCGTGTGCTTGCATCCACCCCCCGCCCCACTGTGCCAGCTCTTACTCCCTTCTCCCCTCCCCTCCAGCATGCCTCGTGGCCGGTGGTGGCGGCAAGGCTCTCGCCATCCCATCCAGGTGGCAACCAGTTATGCCAACACACACCCATGGCAGCAGGTGGACCGGGCCTCTCCCCGGGGGGCACACACTCCCCTGGTGGATCCCTGGATCGAGTGGCCCTGCTGTGGGGACCCTGTGTGTGCACGCGGAGCAGAAGAGCATGACTAATGGCACTGCGGGCAGTGAGCCTGTGGAAAAGGTCTCCTGGCCAGGCGCACGCCTGGCTCCCGACCCCTCAGGGCGGACTTCCGCTGGGTGCCGGGCTCGGACCTAGGCACCTTCGACCGCTCCCCGTGGCTACTGGACCGCCTTTTGGCCCAGCTGGGCTATTACATGACCTTCCCCTTTGAGTATTACCGGGACAACCTCAACCATGTCTGAGCTCCTCGGGTGCCCTACGGGCAAGCCTGGCCATGGGCAGCCCCTGCCTGGATGGGGACCTGGCCCTGCCCGACGATTACGAGCTCTTGTGCCAGGGTCTCGAGAAAGTTACTCAAGACCCACCAGTTTTGCTGAATGCCACGCTGCTGTTCCCTGCCCCCCGTCCTCTGCCTTGAGCCAACCGCCAGTGGCCCTGCAGCTGCCCGTGGTGAGGCAGTACTCGCTGGATTCGCAGAGACCCTGGCGCTGAACAGGCACTGCCCCCAGGCCTGCCCCAGCTGCTGCAGCCATCCCTGTTATTTCTGGGTCCAACTCCGTATCCAGAAATTCTCAGCCAGAGCCACAGCCGGCTGAGGAGCGTGCCCTGGGCCCCCGAAGCCTCCCGCCCAACCTATTTCTGCATGGACCCCATCCTGGGCCTGTAGGACCAGCTTCCTCCCAGCCATAGGAGACAGCCCCAAACCTGTCCCCAGACTTTCAGAATCTGTTAACCTTCCTGTCCCCAAACCAGAGCCAGCTCCCTCAGGGGGTCCAGAACCCTCCAAAAAAGAGGAGGGCGTTCTGGGACAGAGGGAGACCCGGAACTGTCCTTAGGTACCCCACAGGAGGTGGCGGATGCCCTGGAGGCCCCAGGAAAGCCACTGTTCACCGTTCTCCACCCTGCATCTCTGGGTCCCAAACATGGCCCAGGCAGGTGCAGCAATGCCCCGTGAAGGGCCTCCCATAGCCCTGAGTCGGGACAGAGTGGCGCCCCAGATGACTCTAGCTGGGTGAGGAGGTGCACTTGTTTTGGGTTCCCCTACCCAGTTAAACATTGGCCTCTGCTCATGCCCTCTGCTTCCTGCAGCCTCTTCCCTCTGCTCCAACATGAGGAGGGCTGCCTGGAGGAAGCAGCTGCACTGATCCTTCCGACTGAGTGGGCGGTACCAGGGCCGAGAACGAAGCTTCTCTGCAGGTTGACCCGTGGCCTGGCCTGCTGGGAGGTTTGGGTTTAGGAAGGTGGCCGGACAGCCTTTCCCTGGGCTCAACGACGTCCCCGTCTGCGTGGTGACGTTCTGCTCACACCTGATCCTTTCGGAGGCTGTTCTGGGGGCCCAGGTTTCATGTCTGCGTTTGCAGCCCTGCCTCTCCCGTGTACCCTCTCGCATCCCAGATGTGGCACGGCACAACCGCGGCTTACCGACATGAGCCAGGGCTGGTGTAGATGCCAGCTACTCTGATCTCAGCTACTCAGGAGGCATGCCAAGGGGATGTGAGTTCAGGGCCCGCCTGGGCAGCAGTGAGACCCTGTCTTTAAAAACGGACAGAAAACAAACAAAAAAGGTGGGACCAGCAGTTGGACTCCCACGTAGTCGACCGCGGTTCGAGTCTCGGACCCGGTGGCTTAAAACTCACGCCGGGCGTGTGTGCGTGCATGCCCAAGATCCCGAGAGGAGAATGGAGGAGAAGGGATTGCAGAGTGGCCATTCCCCCTTGGGGGGTGATTTCTCGCTTTCTGTCTCTCTTTCTCTCTCTGTCTTTCTGGCGAGCGCACGCACCCTATAGCAAAAACCTCTCCAAAAAAAAAAGAAAAAAAAGTGCAATGATGTGTCTCCTGGGCAGACGTGAGCCTCTAGGGCAGGGATTCTGTCTCAGCCAGCTTTGCGTTCCTAGTATTGGTGTTCATTAAACACGTGTTGGATCAGCACACGGAGCCTATGGTCTGGTCGCTGTCTGTCCTGTCAGGAACAGAGGCCAGCCCGGCCAAGAGCATCTCAGATCAATGTCGCAGGTTTGCCTTCCAGCGGGGGCCTTGAGGATCAGGAGTCTAGCTGGAGGAGTTGGGGGTCACTGAACAGGTGGGAGGCCTGGCAGGTAGAGGGCGGCCTTGAGACCTGACCTCCCAGAACTGAAGGGAAGGTGAGACAAGGCAGCCCACCTGAGCTAGGAGGCCACAGGGCCAGCGGATTGGAATGAACAAAGACCCGTTCCGTGCAAGGATGTGTTTTCTAGCATGAGCTCCCTGGAGCCAAGTTTACAACAGAGCAGGTGGGTATGGCCCCAGTGTACTGGTGTGTGCCTGCTCGGGCTACTCAGATAAGAGCTTCAAGCCCTTTTAGTTTTATAGTTGTGGCAACAACTGAAGCACACCCTCCTGGAAGGTAGGAGGAAAAGTGTGGGTTGGAAATACAGTCCATTAGTTTAGGAAAACCAGCCATCAAACATCTGGTAAAAGCGCTTTTAGGAAAAAAAGAAATTGCTGGGGTGGTTTATTTGGTAACTCATTGAAAAAGGCTCTGGGTTCCGATGGTTTTATGTGTTATTTCAAGGCACAGATACTTTGTAAGCAAAACAATGAGAAATAGATAGGAAGCTGATCTAACCTCGATAGCAAAGTAAGCAGGCAAGCAGACAGAAGAGACCCTTGTCAAGTTTTGATTCTGGGAAGTTACGGAAACCCCTGTGTCCTGACTGAGCCCCCCATGGCATTGGTGCCAGGTTGCACAGTTGGGTTGCATAGCTGCCTCTCTCTCTCTTTTTTTTTTTCTTTTTTTGGAGAGGTTTTTGCTGTAGGGCGTGTGCGTTTGCCAGAAAGACAGAGAGAGACAGAGAGACAGAAAGCGAGAAATCACTCCCTGGGGGGATGGCCATGCCGCAATCCCTTCTCCTCCATTCTCCTCTCGGGATCTTGGGCACACACACACACGTGCCCGGCGTGAGTTTAAGCCACTGGGTCTGGGACTCGAACCGTGGTCGACTACGTGGGAGTCCAGCGACATAGCCATTACGCTAACTGCTGGTCCCCATAGCTGCCTCCCTTAACGGCTCAGTTCCTGGCTCTCCTGTGGGCTGGGGCAAGCTGCTCCCTCCTCGTCCCTCTCTCCAGCAGTTGTGGTCTGGCCCACCTGGGGGCTGGCAGTAGGGCCTGGAGCTGCTCTCTGGGCAGACGCCCTGGTCACCCAGCAGACCTGTCACTGCCTTGCCGTTCTCTGCACAGCTGCTTTCTGTGGCTCTGGTTCGTGGACCTGAAGTCCTTCTGCTCAGGGTTGCCCTGTTCCCTTCTTCTTTTTTTTTTTTTTTTAATAATTATTTATTTTATTTTTATTTATTCATTCATTGATTTTTTTTTTTTTTTTAATTTGACCGGAGAGAGACAGAGGGTGAGAGTGAAAGAGAGAGGAAGTGAGAAAGCAAGCCACCAGGTCCAGGACTCGAACCCCAGTCGGCCATGTGGGAGTGTCCAGCGCCTTAACCACCACGCCACCTGCTGGTCCCCCCTGTTCCCTTCTGACACCTGTCCCCTCCGGGCTTTGGGCCTCTTCATACCCAGTCAGCTACCAGCAGTTTGGGTTGTGGTCCACCGTCTCTCTGTAAGGGCCATCTGCTTGGCTTCTCTGCTTGGGCGAGCTCAGCAGCTCTTGCAGGAGTCCGGGGGGCTGTTTGTAATTAGAGGATGGGTCCTGTTTATTGGGGTTGGGCTTTGGCCACTGAGGAAGGGGAAGGAGGGCAGGGCCTCACAGGACAGTGACCAGGATGCCATCCCTGGTGCCTGCATGTGTGTGAGGGTGCTGGAGGAGAGAATGGGGGGCTCTGGCCTGGCCTTCAAAGTGGCTTTGTCACCAGCGGCTGTGGCACCTGCCTTTGAGCCGTGACAGTGACCAAGCTGCTTTCCTGCTCCGTGGGCAGAGGGCACATCCAGAGCCAGGAGAGGTTCCACCGTGCAGGCTCAGTGAGGGGGGCCTCAGTCGTTCAGCCCTCGTGGCACCTGCACACGGCAGACCACCCAGAGGGGGGCGCCCTCGGAGCCAGAGTCCTCTGGGCTCTCGTAGGTGTTCAGGGCGGGCTCTGGTGCAGGGCCTGCCTTCCAGTTCCTCACATCTGCCCCTCACTTCCCTTGGAAATACCCGGAGAATCTGTTTCCCAAAGCCAGGACACAGTGGGCCCTATGGGATGGTTTTTAAAGTACCATTCTCCAAGGAAAACTGAAACAGGAAGTGCTGAGGATCAAGTCCTAGGAGGTCCTGGAACAGCTTATGAAGCTCCAATAATTAAAGTGTGCAGATATTGGTGTGGACGGATGAGCAGAGGAGAATGGAGAACTTTGAAACAGAGCCAGCCAGCTAACTGTGGGAATTCAGTGCATGCTGGAGGTGTCATTTCAAATTAAAGGGGGTAGAATGGATCATTCAGTAAAAGCAGTTGGGACAACGGGTTGGCCATCTGGAAAACGGTAAAACCAGATACCTACCGCACTCTTCACGCTAGTGTAGATTCCAGATGGGTTAAAGATTTCAGTATATCAAAAGTCATAGAAATACCTCTGGGAAATATGGATGACTTTTTATTTATTTATTTATTTTTCCTCCTGAGATTCTAGGATTTCAGGAGATTTTAGATGCCTGGAGTGGCTGGGGGCTTGGGGGAGCTGGTTTCTTATTTTACTGGTGGGGAGTAGAAAATCTGATCGTCTGACCACGTAACAACATGATAGTCGTGGCATGGTGCCGTGGGGTTGGCGTTCCGAGCGTGGACTTGAACTCGTCATCTCCTTAGTGTCACGTGACCCCTCTGAGCTGTGAAGAGCTTGTCTGCCACTCCCTGAGTGGCTGGGAGGGTTGAACAAGGGAAGATGAGTGGACAGTGCCTTGCCAGTGGCTGAACCCTGCATTGTGAACAGAGAAACCGGAAGAGCCCAGGCATCCAGCAGCAAGGAGCAAGGCAGGGAAAGCTGTTAACCCTGCGGCGTCAGCACCAGCCAGTTCCTGCTGCAGTAACAAACATGCCCAGGAGTTCTGCAGCCTCACTCAGTCCTGTGTCTTCCCTGCTCACGCCAGCCGCCTGGCAAGGATGAACTGGGGCATACCCTGTCTACCCCAGCCCCTTGGATCTGTGCTCCAGCTGCACATATGAGCATCTTCAGGAAGTTATCATGGAAAACTCATCTTTTTTTTAAGAAAAAGAACAATTTTTATTAATTATTTTAAAATTTTTTACTATAGGGCTTGTGCGCTCGCCAGAGAGACAGAGACAGACAGAGAGAAAGAAAGTGAGAAAACAGCCACCAGGTCCAGGACTTGAACCCTGATCAGCTATGTGGGAGTCCAGCACCTTAACCCACATTACCTGTTGGCCCCCAAAGTCATCTTTTGGGAAAAATAAAAAAAAAAGCTGCATGGATTTCAAATTTTTTTGCATCAAAATAAACTCATGCTTTCATTGCATTTTTCGGTGAGCTCTTTGAAGTCCTGTGTACTTCACCATCACCCCAGAGAAGGAGAAAGGCTGCATGGAGTCACAAGTGACACCTGTCACACTGCTGATGTCACCGTGGCTAAAGCAGGCTACAGTACTGAGACAAAAGCAGCCATCCGGTGCTGTGTTGAACGGTGCCGCCATCGTGGGGCGGACCTGAGGAGCTCTTAAGGGAAAAGTGCGTTGGGCCTCGTGGCAGAGCAACACAGCCTGGGTGGCACAAACGACAGCCATTTACCTCCTCCCAGTTCTAGAGCCTGGACGTCTGAGGTCAAGGTGTCAGCAGGGTCGGTTTCTGAACCTCTCCTGGGCTTGGCCTGCCCTCCTGTGATCGCCCCTCAGTCTGCGTGAAGCCCACCAGGCACGTTGGCTCAGGACCCACTCTGAGGCCCTCGTTTCTCCTTAACTACCCCTTAAAGTCCTCGTCTCCAAATACAGTCACACACCGAGGTACCGGGGTTGGGACGGCCCAGCCCATAACTACATGCAAGATGGGATTCTTTGCTTTGCATTTGTGCTGTTTTGGATGATGCTGTCGTGAACAGACTCTGTGTCTCGATGTGCCCACATGCAGAGTTCTTAGGGGCCCTGGGTCCTGGGGGCCTGGACAGAGACACGGGATGGCCTCTGCCCGTGAGTAGGTGGTTTGGGCTGTTGTGTACATGGGCTCTTGTTTTTATTTAAGAAATCCTTTCCTACCTGAGTGTACAAAGATGTCTTGCTTCCGAGTTCAGGCGTTGCCTCTCACATGAAACCTTGAGTCCACTTGGCAGCATGACTGTGTGGTGTGAGGGAGGGGTCTGCTGTCGTCATCAGGAGCTGTGATGAGCGAGCCTCTGCCAATGGCATCAGACATGTAATACGAGCAAGAAATAAATTTTTGATGTGAAGCCACTGAGTTGGGGGCTTGTGTTTTCCATAGCGTAACCTATTCTATCCTGTCCCGTAGGGGATCCCGTTTCACCTTTTTCCATAGGGCGTGGACTGGCCCCAGAATCCAGGCCGCAGTGACGTGTGCTGTTTCTGTCACACACATGCCTGTCTCCCTGGCTCGCTAGGCCGGCCTAGCTGTGATAGTTACTCTAGCTTTATAATGAGCCTTGATGATCTGATACAGAAGCATCCTCCCCCACCCACCCCCCTGTCCTTCATGTATCTTGGCTAGTTTAAAGGATTGGTTTTGCAGGTGTGTTTCTTTATCCCATAAACCACAGAGAGAGAGAGACAATACTAGCAGGATCTTTTTAAAAAATATTTGTTCATTCATTTATTTTTTAATTTGACCAGAGAGAGACAGAGGGAGAGAGAGAGAGAGAGAGAGAGGAAGTGAGAAAGCAAGCCACTAGATTCAGGACTCAAACCCTGGTCAGCCATGTGGGAGTGTCCAGTGCCTTAACCACCACGCCACCCGCTGGTCCCCCTAGCAGGGTCTTGATGTCAGGATTCATCTCTAGACTCAGCCAGCTTCAGTTATGGGCACGTGTGTGCCCAGTATACTCAAGGAGGTGCCTGGGCCCTTCCCATGTGGGGCACCCTTGCAGAAGGTTGTTACTCCTGAACCACCCTTCAGCTCCCTAGTTTAAAATGCATTTGGCAGGGCTGGTAAGTGGCGTGGTGGTTAAGGGTACTGGACTCCCACATGGCCAACCACAGTTCGAGTCCCGGACCTGACATCTTGCTTTCTCATTTTCTCTCTCTCTCACTCTGTCCCTCTTTGGTCAAATTTAAATACATACATAAAGTTTAATAAAATAATTCTTAAAACAATAAATAAATAAAATGCATTTGGCATGGTGGCTAAGGGGCTGGACTCCTACGTGACTGACTGCTGTTCGAGTCCCGGACCTGGAGGCTTGAAAATCACATGAGGCATGTGTACATGTGTGCCCCAAATCCCAGGAGAGTGGAGAAGGAATTGCAGTGTGGCCATTCCCCCCAGGGGGTGCTTTCTCACTTTCACTCTCTCTGTCTCTGGCAAATTCACATGCCCTATGGCAGAAACCTTAAAAATAAAAGCACAGTCGGTCACAGATGTGGAAGTGGGAGATGGTGCACTGGGCCTGGCCTGCCCCCTGCCAGCTCCCGTGTGGGCAGCACTTACCTTGTGCGGGCCCTGGGGTGCTTGCTCCCGGGGACAGCTAGAACCTTGAGCCTTTAGTTTCTTTGGGGCCAGTGTCGTGTCGGCGAAGAGTCCTGGCTTTTAGGGCTCCCTCAGCAGCTCGTTGCTTCCCTGCTGGCCTTGGAGGGGAGGCCACAGCACAGGGATGGGCCCACAGGTGGTGGGTGCTCACGCACGTGCCCGATTCTTCTGTCTCCTTAATGGTGGGGCCACTAGGCACATGGGGAGGGACGTGTGACTTCCCCTGGCCCTTGCCCCACACCCCGTTCACTCCAGGCTCTGGTCACCCATGTGTCTGGGTAGTGCTGGGCCCTGGCCCTGTGAGTATAGGCGGACAGTGGAGGGTGGCCATGGGTGCCTAAGCACCCACCACGTCGTGGGGACCCAGCCTGGGTACCTCGCCTGAGCAGCCTCTTCTGTTCTGGGGGCCAGGGTGCAGGCCTCAGTGAGAGGCGTTGCCTGCAGCGTCCACAGGCCCAGGGTGAGCAGAAGGCTGACTTGCCCTCTTCTTTGCACGTCTGTGGGTGTGGTAGATGCGTCACTGGCACGCGTGTGTGAGCATGTGCACAGCGAACACAGTGTATGCGAGTGTGCACAGTAGGAGTCCACGGGGACTACACCACGCCCACGGCCCCCCGTCAGAACGTGTTACCCCACGTGGTTAGGGACCCCTCCAGGTCAGGCATGGCTCTCGGAGCTCCCTGAGCACACGCCTCCCTCCCCCCAGTCTCCTGTCCCACGCCCTGCGCGAGCACGGCCTCTCCCCATGAGCCGGGCAGCCCAGCACTGGTGCAGGGGGGCGGTCATGCTTCCTGGACAGCAGCGCGTTTTCCCGCGTGTTCACCGGAGACAGAAAGGCTGGCGTCACGATGCTGGCCGGGCGCCCACCTCTGCCCGTAAGTGCCTGGGGCAGGCGGACTTCCTTCCTGCCATCTTGGAGAGCAGGCTCCTTGGGCCACTCCTGGAGTGACAGACGTCCCCAGCTGCAGCTTACGACACCTGCCCGTCCCGCCCACGCCTGCTGCCCAGCGGCCCCTCACGCTGGCATTTCCTCTCAGCCTGACCTGGGGCCTCAGGGCTGCCCGGTGCCCATGCTGCAGGAAGCCCTCGCTGGCTGTGGGGCTGACCAGCCCCTCCCGCCTCACCCCTTCCAGCCATCATTGAGGAAGGGGACAACGTGTGTCCTTGTCTCCATGACAACCACTCCCATGGCTCTGCCAGCTTGATGGTGGGTGACAGTGAGGACTCTGCTCCCCCAGCGGGGCACACAGCAGGGGTTTGGTGGTGGCACCACGGGGGGTGGGGGGACTGGGCCACCGTGGGCTGGCAGGGGTGTCCTGCTGGCCCTGCTCAGGGGCCTCACCACCCTCACCACGTGGACCATGGCTGTACCTTGGACTCTGGTCCTCTCCCACAAACGCAGTGGGTGTGTTTGGGAGAGGCGCTCACACACCTGGTGGGGTGGGTGTCGGGCACCATGCCGGACAGTGCCCAGCTCACTGAGGGCCAGCAGCAGCCCCAGGAGCCTGGGCCATGGCCCTTGGAGAGGTGAGGCCAGTGCCCGTCCCTGCCCTGGGGCTGCAGCTTGCTGGAGGGGCAGCCTCCCGGTTGGGGGAGCCCCAGGGGCAGTGCTTGGCCTGAACAGCAGGCCTCTCCCAAAGCGTGCGGCTCGTTTCTCTTGGATGGAAGGCCAGACGCTGGCTCAGGATGGAGGTGGGCGGGTGCCCTTGGCCTGGCACGGACATCCGGGTATCCCGCTAGAACTGAGCTCTGCTTTTGGATTTTCCAGCTCCTGGGAGCGGCCCTGCGGTGGGGGTGCCTGGGCTGTGCACGGGCTCAGGAGGGGCTCAGGGCAGCGGGACCTCAGCCCCTCCTGGGAATTGTCCCAGTGCATTCTCACTGAGCCAGTGCAGGGCCTCGCTGGGCCTCAGGCTGAGCTGTCAGTCAAGGCCACAGCCTGCTTGTCACTCCTGGGAGCCGGATATGCCAGACATGGGTCTGGGGTGCCTTGTCCTGCAGGAAAGGGGCCGTCGAGGGGCGCACCTTATCAGTGCCCCTCTACACACGCACACAGATTGACAGGGGCGGGCTCCGGGAGGTGGGAGTGACCGTGGTTGGGGGTGCACTCGCTATCCCAGGGGTCCACCTCACCTCGCGCACTCTGCAGCCCCAGCACCGCCTCCCTGCCGCCCTCCCTGCCTTCCTGCATCCCCGGAATTCCGCCCCGGGATCAGCATCTTTGAAGCCGCTGCCTCCCTGCCCGCCTGGGCGCTTCCCAAGGCGGATACTGACAGAGGATTCAATGAATCCGAAGGTCGCCAGTGGGAGCGCTGACAGATGCCCGGCCGTGATACTGTTTCTGATTTAATAACCGAATGGGAGGCTGGCCCTCTGTAATAATTAGGGCTAATTACTGAGGAGGTGTTGACAGACGGGCTCAGAGGAAACAAACTACCTTTATCCCGGAGCTTAGAGTCAGATTACGGCCCGGTGCTATCTGCCCCTCGGAAAGTAGACGCTTCAATCACTCAGCGAGGCTTCAAAGGGGAAAGGGCCTGACAATGCACGGGATCTGGAAGAGAGCGATGAAGTGCGCCTTTGACTGCACATCGCTGGCCGAGCCGGCCCGGGACGGTCCCTTTGTGAAGTTGCAGTTACCCGTGCGCAGACCTGCTTCCCTGTTCCCCTGCTTCCCGCGTCGGCCCGGGAGGGGCTGGCCCGAGCCTCCCCAGTCCTTCCCAGGCCAGGCCCAGTGACTCCGGCAGAGGCCCCATGTCCCTCCAGGTCTGCTTTTGCAGCCCGTGAGCCCGAGCAGGGAGGCGTGGCCCGCCCCCTTGACTTGGGAGGGGCCCGTCCTTTGTGGCCATGAGCGGCAGGTGATGGGCTAGCCATGCGACTCCCCACCGGGCAGGCTGGTCCCTTCCCGGTTCTCATCTGGAGCGCAGCTTTCCTGCAGTCCTCGCCCTCCTAGCTGGTCTCCCTGGGAGGAGGCTGTGTCCTAGGCATTACTTAGCGCAGGGCCACCCCTCCGGGGCCTCGTGGCACTCACCAGGCAGAAAGCCAACAATCTGCGATAGTGGCCCTCGGCCCGGGCGGCAGATGGCGGCAGCGTCTGAGACGGACTGTCAGAGGCTGGTTTCTGTGGGCCGTTCGTGCACCCACCAGCTCCTGGGGGCTCTGCACTTCACAGATGGGGGTACTCTGGCCTCAGCACCCTGGCTTCACGTGGCAACACTGGAAAGTGCCCGTGAACTGGCCTGCTCGGCCCAGGCTGCTGTCCGGGTGTACCTTCTCGGGGCGTGGGGTGCAGGGCAGGCTGGGGGCAGGAGGCCTGCGCTGCTGGGGCCTGCGAGTTTTCATCAGGAAGGGGGGGTCCGCTCTGAATGCCTTCCCAGGGCGTGCCTTTCCTGTTCCCATGAGCCTGGGAAGCGCCGGCTGACCAGGAGGTAGGAGGGAACCCGTGCCACCTGCATGGCTTCCCTGGGCCCCGGGCCCTCAGCCGTGTTGCCGCGGCTTGCTGCTTCAAAGAGAGATAAATTGGGCGGGGCTCGTGGGAAGCAGTACTGGTTAGATGAGTGTTTCTTTCCTTTTCTTTTTGGTATAGTTTTTAGAGTTCCTTTTATTTTTTATTTTTAAAAAATTATTATTTTATTTTATTTATTCATTCATTTATTTTAATTTGACCAGAGAGAGAGAGAGACAGAGAAGAAAGTGAGAAAGCAAACCACCAGGTCTGGGACTCGAACCATGGTCAGCCATGTGGGAGTGTCCAGCACCTTAACCACCACACCACCTGCTTGTCCCCTAGAGTTCCTTTTTAAGTAAAAAAATTGCCAGAGGGCATGTGCATTCACCAGAGAGACAGGGTGGAGAGAGAACTAGCGACACGGAGAAGGCAGCGCCCATGGGGCATGGGCCTTCCTCCTCCATCTTGTTCTCCTTTCAGGATTTTGGGCATGCACACACGTGCACTTGGCATGTTTTTTTTTCTTCTTTTTTTGTTGTTGGAGAGGTTTTTGCTATAGGGCGCGTGCGCTCGCCAGACAGACAGAGAGAGACAGAGATAGTAAGCGAGAAATCACCCCCCAGGGGGGATGGCCACGCCACAATCCCTTCTCCTCCATTCTCCTCTCGGGATCTTGAGCATGCACACACACGCGCCCGGTGTGAGTGTAAGCTACTGGGTGCGGGACTCGAACCACGGTAACTACATGGGGGTTCAACCACATAGCCATTACGCTAACTGCTGGTCCCACCCCAAATAGTGAGTCTTAACACGTGTCTACACCAACACCAGCACAACCACAATAGAGAAAACTATTCTCGTCCTCTCAGGACCCTCCCTACCCTTGGTAGCCGGCCCCTTTCCCTCACTCCCGGCAGCTGCCGCCCTGCCCTCTGTTGCATAATATTCAAGCCACCAAGTCCGGGATTCGAACTGTGGCCAATCATGTGGGAGTACAACACCTTAACCACCACGCCATCTGCTGACCCTAGTTGTGTTTTTCATTAGTCAGTTCTTTTTATTACCAAATACTATTCTAGTCACTGTCATTTGGGTTAGATTCTGTTTGGAGAGATTATGAACGGGACTACTGTCAAAACCTGCACATAAGTTAATTTCTCTGAAATACGTATCTAGAAATGTTGTTGGATAAAATTATAGTTACGTATTTGATTTGATCAGAAGCTACCAATTGTTTTCCAGAGCACATGCACTGTTCTGCATTCTCACCAACAGCATATGAGAGTTCCAGTTGCTCTACATTCTTTTTTTTTTTTAATGAGAGGTGTGTTTTTTTTTTTTTTTTTCCTGAGAGGTTTTTTTTTTTTTCAATTTATTTATTTGCATTCATTCACTGAACATCATTACAGCATACAAAATGAGATTTTCCATCCAAAGTACACTATATATTGTCTCAATCAAGCACATCAACAAACATGTTATTGTCAGTAAATGATCTTCCATTTCTTGTCTTCTGTATGTTTTGCTTTTTTTTGCCCCCATCCTTGATTCTCTATCTCTTACCCTCTGCCATCTCCCACTCTCCTCCCACAGTCTCTGGTATCTATGTTTGCTTTCTATACTGTTTTCTCCTCACATTTTATTGTATCGCCAAAGACCCTAATCAATCCAAATACCCTCATAGCAAACACAGGTGATACCCACATTTCCATGAACACAAGTCTTACTTTACGCATCCTATAAAGTAGCACCTAGCTGTGGCTACATATCCTACTGCAGTCATTGAATAGATATATATTTTTTTTTTCTGAAACTTTTTTTTTGTAGCTCAATTTACATTCCTTCGCTAAGCTTCATCACAGCATACAAAATGCAATCTCCCATCCAGTACACACTGCATAGTGATACAATCATGCACATTACAAAAAATTTTCCATTACTAGTTCCTAGAATTACTTCCACCCCTCTTTCTGACCCTCTGTCCCTTCCCACCCTCCTCTCACACCACCTCCGGTGTCTACAATTGTCCTTCATTCCCTTCCCACCCACATTGCATTGATCACACAATTTCCTACATAATCTAACTACTTTCAGTGGTGAGTTCACTCATTACTACTAAGAAAACCAGTTTTAACTTAACTCAAAGAAATGCCAAGGAACTTTGCTTAAAGCCAGGAAACAAGTTAGGATTCTGTTCAAATGGAAAGTGCATGAACCTATCAGTTCTATGTACTTTTATCTTCTGTTCTGGTTCAATTTTCCTGATTAAATTCTGGGATATAATATTCAACTCCAGACTTGTCCCTATGATTAAGTTGGCCACTTTCATAGTTTTTGGACTCTTATTTCCATGTGTCTGTGTTTAATTTTCTTGATACAGCACACCCTTGAGAACTTCTTGGAGATCTGGTCTGGTGCTGGTAAATTCTTTCAGATTTTGTTTATCTGAGAATGTTCTTGTCTTTTCTTCCCACCTGAAAGATAATCTTGCCGGGTACAGTATTCTTGGCTGAAATTGCTTCTCTCGTAACACTTTGAATATATTTTCCCATTCTCTCCTCGCTCGCATTGTTTCCGATGAGAGATCTGCTGTTAGCCTGATGGGATGTCCTTTGTAGGTAACTTGATGTTTCTCTCTTGCCAATCTTAGTATCTTGTCTTTGTCTGCGGTTTTGGTCAACCTGGCTATAATGTGTCTTGGAGAAGATCTTCTTGGGTTGATTCTATTTGGGGTCCTTTGTATTTCCTGGGACTGGATCTTCGAATGCCTCTCTAGGTTTGGAAAGTTTTCTTGCAGGATTTCATGGAATAGATTATCAATGCCCTTATGGGTCTCTTCACCTTCTGGAATGCCAATTATCCGGATATTTGGACGTTTGATGGTATCCAGTACTTCTCGCATATCATTCTCAAATTTTTGAGCCATTTTCTCAGTCTTCGTGGTGGATTTTTCTAAGCCAGTCATTTTCTCTTCTACATCTGAGATTCTATTTTCTGAATGATCTAGTCTGCTTTTAATACTTTCAAGGGAGATTTTGACTTCTTGTATTATAGACTTCATCTCTAGCAGTTCCGTTTGAGTCTTTTGTAAAGTGTGTAATTCCTCTTTTAGATCTTGCAAGAATTTCCTCATCTCCTGGAACTCGGCAACTTCTTTCTCCTTTCTCTTTAGCAGTTCATTATCTCTCTTTTCTTCCATCTCTGTTAGCTTCGACATTACGAATGCTCTAAATTCCTTATCAGACATTTCCATGACTTTCACCGAACTGCTTGTGGATGAAGAAGAGTTACTCTTTTCCCGTGGAGGAGAGGTATTTTCTCGTTTTCCCATATTTCTCGTGATCCGGCGGTGATTTCTTGTCATCTGATGAATGGCGTGTTTCTTTCAAATTCTTGAAGTTAAGCCTCAATATTCAGGAGCAAGCAGACAGAGGTGTTCTAGAATCTGTTTGCCGTTCTGTTGTGATCGCACACTAGCTCTGCTTGCTGGAGGCTGAATTATGAGTAGAAAATCTTCATTTCTCCTGGTCCCTGAAATATCTAGTTCCCAGTAGCCATGAGGAGTCTTCTCAGAGAAGGGCTCAACTCTCCTGCCTCTCAGTCACTTGCATAGAGACCATTCCTTCCCCATCAGGTCCTGATCTCCTGGTAACAGGACTCTCCACTGAGAGAGAGAGAGGTTTTTTTTTGCTATAGGGTGCGCGCGCTCGCCAGACAGACAGAGAGAGACATAGAGACAGAAAGTGAGAAATCACCCCCCAGGGGGGATGGTCACCCCGCAATCCCTTTTCCTCCATTCTCCTCTTGGGATCTTGGGCACGCACACACACGCACCCGGCATGAGTTTTAAGCCACCGGGTCCGGGACGTGAACCGCGGTCGACTACGTGGGAGTCCAGCGACATAGCCATTACGCTAACTGCTGGTTCCCTATGAGAGCTTTTTACTATAGGGCATGTGTGCTTGCCAGAAAGACAGAGACAGAGAGACAGAAAGCAAGAAATCACCCCCCAGGGGGGATGGCCACGCCGCAATCCCTTCTCCTCCATTCTCCTCTCGGGATCTTGGGCACGCACGCACACGCACCCGGCGTGAATTTAAGCCACTGGGTCCGAGACTCGAACTGCGGTCGACTACAAGGGAGTTCATTGACATAGCCATTACGCCAACTGCTGGTTCCAAATTTGACCAGAGAGGGACAGAGAGAGAGAGAGAGAGAAAGTGAGAGAGAAGGTAATTCTGGGACTCGAACTACAGTCGGCCATGTGGGAGTCCAGCACCCTTAACCACCACACCATCTGCCGGTCCCACTCCACATTCTTGACAGCACTTGGTTTCATCCGTGTCTTGCTTTTTCTTTTGAAGTTCATTTAATTACTTCTTCCATGAGAGAGGGAAACACACAGAAAGAGAGTGTCATACCCAGCAGGATCTTCACGTCGTGATCCTACCCCTAGCCTCAGCAAGCCAGGATCTCAGGGATGTGTGTGAACCTCCAACATACATAGGACGCCCTCGAGCCACACACCTGGGACCTCCCGCTCATCGTCACAGAGGGTCGTGTTACCGCAGCACCTCCGTGGCTGTCTTCTCAATGGTGGCCATTCCAGTTATGGGGTTAGCATATCCTGAACTGCTCATGAGTTGAGCATCTTTTTTTGGGGTAATAGAATTATTTTTATTTAACTTTGTTTCTACATCTACTTATTTATTTCAGTTTGACCAGAGAGGGACAAAGCAAGCGAGCGAGTGAGAGAGAGCGGGAGCGAGAGAGAAAGTGAGAAAGCAAGCTGCCAGGTCTGAGACCCGAACCGCAGTTGGCCATGTGGGAGTCCAGCGCCCTTAACCACCACGCCACCTGCCGGCCCCAGAGTTGAGCGTGTTTTTATGTACATTTGCTGTCTGCCCGTCTTCTTAGGTAGAATGTTTGTTCAGATCTTTTGTTCATTTTTTTAAGCTGATTTGTTTCGTTGCTCTCGAGTTTTTAAATGACATGTGTTGATAAATAATAAACTGTGCATACTTAAGATAGTCTGATAAGTTTCAACGCCTCTGACGGGTCCTCTTGCTCCAGTCTCCTGAGTAGCTGGGACTAGGGCGTGAGCCACCATGCTCAGCTTGTAGGTTAGGCTGGGAATCAACTCGAGGCCTCCCACGTGGCCTCCGCCTGCCGAGTGGCCGTGTCTATCTGCACACGCTACTCCAGCGGGGACTTTTCATTTTCTTAATTCTGTCTTTCAAAGAACAAAAGTCTCGGGAACCAGCAGTTAGCGTAATGGCTATGTCGCTGGACTCCCACGT
The DNA here is from genome assembly GCA_026018925.1 of Tupaia tana. NCBI lineage: Eukaryota > Metazoa > Chordata > Mammalia > Scandentia > Tupaiidae > Tupaia > Tupaia tana. The sequence goes on along the minus strand of JAKSZU010000026.1, from coordinate 29,266,965 downwards.
AGTCGACCGCGGTTCGCGTCTCGGACCCGGTGGCTTACAACTCACGCCGGGCGCGTGTGCGTGCGTGCCCAAGATCCCGAGAGGAGAATGGAGGAGAAGGGGTTGCGGCGTGGCCATCCCCCCTGGGGGGTGATTTCTCGCTTTCTGTCTCTCTGTCTCTCTCTGTCTGTCTGGCGAGCGCACGCGCCCTATAGCGAAAAACCTCTCCCAAAAAAAAAAAAAAAAAAAAAGAACAAAAGTTTCTCATTTCATTGAAATCGAATGTATTCGTTTTTTTTTTTTCTTACAGATTATGCTTATGTAATGAAATTTTTTTTTTAAATCACAATAAATGTTGAATTTTGCCCAGTGATTTTTCTGCATCAATTTATATGATCCTTTTTTTTTTTTTTGGTGTGTTAATATGATGAATTATACTGATTGATATTTTTTTTTAACAAAAGAGAAAGAGGAAAAAGAGAGTCAAACGACAGTTTTTTTTAACAAGAATTTATTTATTTATTATGATGATTATTTTTCACATGAGTTTTGCCAGAGAAAGACAGAGAGGGAGAATGAGAAAGCAAGCTGCCAGGTCCGGGACTCGAACTGTGGTCGGCCATGTGGGAATAACAGCACCTTAATCACCACGCCACCTGCTGGACCTGACAGATGTTTTGGATAGGGTCCTGCCTGCGTCATGGTCCTCCTGCCCCAGCCGCCGCACTGTCTAGGATTACAGGTGCACGCAGACATGCCAGCTGTGTTCAAGTTGGCCTGGAAGCCAAATTGCCTCCCATGCAGCTTCCAGCCTCCCAAGCAGTGGTTGGGTCTGTATGGGTTGAATTTTGAATTCTGAATCAGCTTCGCAGTCCTGAGATAAACTCCAGGTGGTCACCTTGGTCTGCATGGCTTTCAGGTTGCTAGGTCAATTGATTGCTCTGGAGGAGGTTTTGTCTCCAACTGCAATTATATATTTGTCTATTTTTCTTTCTTGCGTTCTGAAATTCTGTTATTAGCGAACTATGTATTGATAACCCGTGTGTCTTTTCGATGAATTGATGCCTTTTATCACTACGCGTCCTTGTCCCTGATACGTCTTGTTCTAAGTTCTACTTTGTGGAATCATTATGGCCGCTCCAATTTTTGGTTGGTTTGTTTTAATTTGCCAGAAACAGAAGGATACAGAGAGTGAGTTTATTTCTCTCTCCCAGTATGGTGTGGTCATACCGCAATCCCTTCTCCATTTCTCCATCCTATTAGAATCTTGGGCTTGCCTACACATGTATTTTTTTTTTTTTTCTTTTGAGAGGATTTTGCTATAGGGCGCGTGCGCTCGCCAGAAAGACACAGAGAGAGAGAGAGAGAGAGAGACAGAAAGCAAGAAATCACCCCCCAGGGGGTATGGTCACGCCGCAATCCCTTCTCCTCCATTCTCCTCTCGGGATCTTGGGCACGCACGCATGCACGCCCGGCGTGAGTTTAAGCCACTAGGTCCAGAACTCGAACCACGGTCGACTACATGGGAGTCCAGCGACACAGCCATTACACCAACTGCTGGTCCCCCAGCACATGTATTAATGTGGTTTACAAGCTGCTAGTTCCAGGCCTTGAACTATGTGGTTGACCACGTAGGATCTGGCTCCCCTAACCACCAGGCCACAGGTAGGCCTTATCCACTCCAATTTTTAAAATGATTTATATAGTATATCTTTTCCATCGTTTTTCTTTTTTTAATCTATGTTTTGGTATTTAAAGTAGGTTTCTTCTAGTTAGCTTATAGTTGGATCTTTTTAAAAAAAATGCTTATAGTTAGGTATTGTAATTAAGATGTTGAGATCGTTTGTATTAATTATAGTAGTTGATATGTTTTTTGTTTTGTTTTGAATTTGCTACAGGGTATAGAGAGTGTGTGTACTCTCTGGAGAGAGTCGGAGGGAGAGGGGAGATGGCGTGAGAAAGCATCCCCCCCATGGAGCATGGTCATACTGCAATCCCTTCTCATTCATTTCTCGTTTCAGGATTTGGGGCGCGCGTGCGCGCACACACACACACACACACACACATGTGCTCAGTATATTTTTCAAGTCACTGAGTCTGGGACTCAAACTGCGCAGTCAGCCATGTAGGATCCAGCTCCCCTAACCACCACACCACTGGCCAGTCACTGATACGGTTCTATCCAGAAATGCCGTTTTTTTTTTCTTTTCTCTCTCTCTTTTTCTGTTTCTCTGTCCCATCTTTCCTGCTTTATTTGAATTATTGAACATTTCCAAATATTCTGTTTTAATTTTTCTATTGGCTTTTGGGCTTCACCTTTTTTTTTTTTTTTTTTTTTTTTTTAAGATTGGTTGTCATAGGGTACATGGGCTTGATGGAGAGAGACAGAGAGAGAGAGAGAGAGAAAGTGAGACATCACCCCCACCCGGGGGGATGGCCACGTGACAATCCCTTCTCCTCCATTCTCCTGGGATTTAGGGCACACATGCACACATGCCCAGTATGATTTTCAAGCCTCTGGGTCTGAGACTTGAACCACAGTTAGCCCATGTGGGAGTTCAGCACCTTAACCACCATGCCACCTGCTGGCCCCTTTGTATTATATTTTTAATGGTTGCCCTAGAGATTGCAGCATACATTCTTAATCATTTACAGAGAGATTTTTTTTAGAGAGATTTTTCACTATAGGGCACATGTGATTGCTGGAGAGACAGAGAGTCAGAGAGACAGACAGCGAGAAATCACCCCTCAGGGGAGATGGCCATCAGCCTTCCCTACCCCTCCATTCTCCTCTTGGGATTTTGGGCACGCACGCACATGCACCTGGCATGAGTTTTAAGTCACTGGGTCTGGGACTTGAACTGCAGTCGCCCATGTGGGAGTTCAGTGATGTAACCATGACGTCATCTGCTGGTCTACAGTTACTATATATATATATATATATATTTTTTTTTTTTTTTTTTTTTTTTTCATTTTAAGTAAAATATAGAAGCTTTGTGGCTACATAGGTCTTCTTACCACCCGCTCACGTTTCTAGCTGACACTGCAAACCTCAGTAGACAGTGTTATCGTTTTAGCAATTGGCCGTATGTTCGCTTAGGTGAGAAATTGGCTCAGCTCTGGAAGCATTCTCTGTCTGATGCCACTCCTTGGCAGGTGGAGGCCACGTGGGAAGCTCAAGTTGGATTCCTGGCCCTCTCTAAAAAGCCAGGGGCCATGGCGTGTGCCTGTAGTTCCAGCTACTTAGGAGGCTGAAGCAGGAGGATCATGCTCGGTGAGATCCTGGGGGAAAGAAAAGAGAGGGCAGGAGGAAGGAGGAAGGGCGGAGAGTTGAAAAGCTGACTTTTTACGGCATCATCTGTAGCGTACTGGACGGTGGACCTGGAAGCCACATGCCAGCTGTGGTTCGAGTCTCTGACCTGGCTGGTCTGAAAACATGCTGGGTGCGCGTGTGTGTACCCGAGATCCCGGTGAGTTGGGGGGCTGGAAGAAGGACATCTGGCATGATCAAGCCCTATGGAGGGTGCTTTGTCTGTCTGTCTGTCTGTCTTTCTCATGCACGTTAGTGTACTCTGTCATTAACAACAAAAATCTTTTTTTTTTTTTTGAGAAGTTTTTCTATAGCGCGCATGCGCTCGCCAGAAAGACAGAGAGAGACAGAGAGATAGAAAGCGAGAAATCACCCCCCAGAGGGGATGGCCACACCGTAATCCCTTCTCCTCCATTCTCCTCTTGGGATCTTGGGCACGCACGCACACGCGCCCGGCGTGAGTTTTAAGCCACCGGGTCCAAGACTCGAACTGCGGTCGACTACGTGGGAGTCCAGCGACATAGCCATTACGCTAACTGCTGGTCCCAACAACAAAAATCTTTTTAAAAATGTCTTTGTATTACCCTCGATTTTCCTGAATTGCCAGAGGACGTATACGCTCGCAGAAAGAGGGAGAAAGCACCCCCAGTGGGGCGTGGTCATGCCACCATCCCTTCTCCTCTCTCTCTCCATTTCGTCAGGATTCTGGGCATCCAGCTGTACATGTCTGGCATGTCTTTCACACTGTCAGGGCTGGGATTCGAACCGTGGTGCACCATGTGGGATCTGCCTTCCTGACCCACTGCTTTGCAGGATGGGCCCATAGTGCTAAGATGGCTATTTTTTTTTTTTTTTTTTTGAGAGATTTTCACTATAGGGCGCGTGCGCTCGCCAGACAGACAGAGAGAGACAGAGAGACAGAAAGCGAGAAATCACCCCCCGGGGGGATGGCCACGCCGCAACCCCTTCTCCTCCATTCTCCTCTCGGGATCTTGGGCATGCACACACACGCACCTGGTGTGAGTTTAAGCCACCGGATCCGGGACTCGAACCACGGTGGACTACATGGGAGTTCAGCGACATAGCCATTATGCTAACTGCTGGTCCCAAGAGTGTCCTGTTTTTAATCCTACCAAGTCTGGCACAGTTTAGTGCCTGATAGGGCTAGCCTCTTTGTAGCTTTCTTTCTCCCCGGGTTTTCTCGGTATTCTGTGTATTTGTTTCTTCATAATAACGTTCATTTCACGTTGTCTATCGCCATAAAGCAGCTTGCTGGTGTTCCTTTTGGAGCCGTGTTAAGTTTATAGATTAGCTTGGGGAGAAAAGAGACATCTTTAGGTTGATGTCAGATTGACTTAACTATGAACAAAAGGTCTTTTTTCCTGTGTTCAGTTCTACTCTTATTTATTTTTTGAAAAGTTTGTTGATTTATTTTTTCCGTGAGAGAGCCAGAGACAGAGAGAGATGGAGAGACGGAAAGACCAGCTTCTCTAACAGGGTCTTCATGCTATGCTTTTCGCTGTCTCAGCCAGTCCAGATCCTGTGTACACACCTGCTGTGCTTAGAGAGGTCCCAGGATGCAAACCCAGGATCTTTCCCATGTGGGTCCAGTTGTGTTCTCCCTGAGCCCCCACCTGACCTCTGAATTGACTTTTGTGTTTTTCAGTAGTATTTTTTGGGGGGAGAGGTTTTAGCTATAGGGCGCGTGCGCTCGCCAGAAAGACAGAGAGAGACAGAGAGACAGAAAGCGAGAAATCACCCCCCCCAGGGGGGATGGCCACGCCGCAATCCCTTCTCCTCCATTCTCCTCTCGGGATCTTGGGTACACACGCAAATGCGCCCGGCGTGAGTTGAAGCCGCCGGGTCCGGGACTCGAACCGCGGTCGACTACATGGGAGTCCAGTGACATAGCCTTTACACTAACTGCTGGTCCCTTCAGGTATATTTTATAATTTTCTTCATGTAGGTTTTTCTTTTTTGTTTAAATGTATTCCTAAGTATGTTATCTTCTTTAGTATACGTGGAATTTTGTCTTGCTGGTTATTATTTGTGTATATGGAGACACTGAATCCTTTGTTTTAGTTTTATATCCTGTCACCGTATTAAAGTTTTTATATGATGTTTATCATCTAGGGCTTTCCATGTATACCATCATGCCATCCAGAAGATAGTTTAGTGTCTATTTTTTTTTTAAATGTGTATGCTACTACTTGATTTTTCTTGTCTAATTGCTGTGGCTTAAATTCCTAGTGTAATATCAAATGGTGGTGGAGATAACAAGCATTCTGATCTAAGCAGGAGGGCCTCCAATATTGCTTCATAAAGCAATGTGTTGGCTTAGGACCAAAGGGAATGGGTGTATATATTTAAGTCATTTTAAAGAAATCCATTAGCCCAGCCAGAATGTGACGTGGAGGTTGGGGTGGCTGGATCCCACATGGTTGACCGTGCAGTTCAAGTCCCAGACCTGGTGGCTTAAGAAACATGCCAGGCACTTGTGCATGCATGCCCATAATCCAGAGAGGGGAATGGAGTAGAAGAGACTGTGACGTGACCATACCCCCGGGGGGTGATTTCTCACTTTCCCTCTCTCTCTCTCGCTCTCTCTCTCTCTCTCTCTCTCTCTCTCTCCCTCTGGTGAGCATATGCCCCCTATGACAAAGAAATAAACAAAAGAAATAAAAGAAATCCATTGGCCAGCCATGGTGGCGCATGCAGTAGGATGCCAGTAATGCTGGAGCCATATGAGAAGGCCCAGGGTCCGGAACACGCCCGGTATGTGTTCTGCTGCCTGGAAGGCTGTGGGGAAGGATCATGGCACAGACTCTGGGGGGACGGGGGGTCCCTCACCCTCTTCCTACATCCTTCTTTCTCAGTAAATAAATAAATACACTTAAAACAACTCCATCAATTTCTAAGTGTATTTTCATTAAAAAAATGGGTATTGAATGTTGTCGACTTTTGAAACATCTTTGGTGCTTCAAATAATATCTATCCTGTTGATTATGTTGCTTGGATCCTCTGTCTCTCTTTTTTCTTTTCTTTTTAGAGATATTTTTGCTATAGGGCACATGTGTACACTAGAGAGACAGAGACAGAGACAGAGAGACAGGAACTAAAAATCACCCCCTGGGGGAATGGCCATGCCACAATCCCTTCTCCATTCTCCTGGAATTTTGGACACACGTGCACATGCGCCCAGCGTGAGTTTTAAGCTGCCCGGTCCTAGACTCAAACTGGAAGTTCAAGTAGGAGTCCAGCGACGTAACCGTTACACCATCTGCTGGTCTCTCTTTTTTTTTTCTTTAACAATACTTTTTTTCATTCATGATAGAGTGCATATGCCCATGAGAGAGAGAGAGAGAGACTTTCCACGGGTCCTGGTCACATCACAATCCTTTCCCTTCAACCCTCCAGCCCGTTGGTTCTTGGGCACTCATGTTTGTGCCTGCTGTGTTTTAGGCTGACTGGGCCAGGGATTCGAACCAAGGCCCCCGTGTGGCATCCAGCTCTTCTTGAGCAGTGCATTGGCACTGTGCCACAGAGCTACCCCGGGGCTTCCTCTCCTTGTCACTACTGTCCAGTGGACCTGACCTGTATGTCACTAAAGGAGTACGTCACGTTCTCCAGTCACTCGCAGGTTTCTTCCCGTGGGTCCTTGCGTCTCCCTATAGTTTCTGCTTTATGTCGCTATTTCTGTTATTTAGTGCATAGATATTAAAAGCTGTCATATTTTCATTGTGAATCACAATGAGATAATTAAAAAGCGTCTGGCTTCTGGGACCAGCAGTTAGCATAATGGCTATGTCGCTGGACTCCCATGTAGTCGACCGCGGTTCGTGTCCTGGACCCGGTGGCTTAAACTCACGCCGGGTGCATGTGCGTGCGTGCCCAAGATCCCGAGAGGAGAATGGAGGAGAAGGGATAGCGGCGTGGCCATCCCCCCTGGGGGGTGATTTCTCGCTTTCTGTCTTTCTCTGTCTGTCTGGCGAGCGCACGCGCCCTATAGCAAAAACCTCTAAAAAAAAAAAAAAAAAAAAAAAAACCTCTCCAAAAACAAAAAGAAAAAAAAAATTAAAAAGCGTCTGGCTTCATCAAGTCCGGTGCTTTTCAGCTGGAGTTCAGCTTCGCCTGATGTTGTTAACTTGTTTTTGCTTTAGGGCACGTGCGCTTGCCAGAGACTAGACAGAGAGATGGGGTGGAGGCGAGGGGTGTGAGAAATCACCCTCCAGAGGGCATGGCCACGCCACAGTCCCTTCTCCCCGCATCCTCTCGGGATCTTGGCCACGCCCGCACATATGCCCGACATGTTTTCCAAACTCCCAAGGACTCGAACTGCACAGTCGGCCATGCAGGAGCCAGTGCCTTAACCTCCATACCACTCGCCGGCCAGTGTTATTATTTAACCCTTTCTTTCTTGTTGTTTCAGTTTGCCTCATATCATTTTGTCCACCCCTCTACTCTCAGCCTTTTGGAATCACTTGGTTTTGTTTGGTTTTAATTTTGCTATAGGGCAAGTGCACCTGCCACGGGGAGACAGAAACGGAGAAGGGGAGAGCTTTCTTCCCTTCAGTCACCCCTCCAGGGGGAGGGCCACACCACCGTCCCTCCTTCCCCAGTCTCCTCCTGGAATTTGGGGGAACACACACACACAAACACACACACATACACACACACAAACACACACACAAACACACACACACATACACACACCCACACCCACAAACACACATACACACACACACACACACACACACACAGTGGGAATCATTGAGTTTTACCTTTTTCTCTTGTTGACTTATAAATTCTGATTCAATGTGTAAATTCCAACTATGAGTCCTTTATTTTTATTTATTTAGTTAGTTTTTTAGAATGAAGGGAGGCCTCTTTTTCATTTTTTGGAGAGGTTTTTGCTATAGGGCACGTGCGCTCGCCTGAAGACAGAGAGAGAGAGAGAGAGACAGAGAGACAGCGAGAAATCACCCCCCAGGGGGATGGCCACACCGCAATCCCTTCTCCTCCATTCTCCTCTCGGGATCTTGGGCACGCATGCACATGTGCCTGGCGTGAGCTTTAAGTCTCCGGGTCTGGGATTTGAACTGCAGTCGGCTACATGGGAGTCCAGCGACATAGCCATTACACTAACTGCTGGTCCCAAGGGAGGCCTCTTTATGTCAGTTTTACATTAACTTGTTCTACTTTACCAGGGGATCATGGTACTGTGACTCTGGGTGTTTTATTTCCTCTTTCTTTTGGAGAAGTTTTTGCTATAGGGCATGTGTGCTCACCAGAAAGAGAGACAGAGAGACAGAAAGTGAGAAATCACCCCCCTGGGGGGATGGCCACGCCACAGTCCCTCCTCCATTCCCCTCTCAGGATATCAGGCACACATACACATGCGCCCAGCGTCAGTTTAAGCTGCCAGATATGGGACTCAAACTACAGTCAACCACATGGGAGTCCAGCGATGTAACCATTGTGCCATCTGGTGGTCCCTACCCAGCATGATTTTCAAGCCACCGGGTCTGGGACTTGAACCACAGTTGTCAACATGAGAGTCTAGTACCTTACCCACTATGCCACCTGCTGGCTCCTCTTTTTTTTTTTTTTTTTTAAGGCAGGGTTTTGCCGTGTCACAATCCTCCTGCCTTAGTCTCCCAAGTAGCTGAGATTACAGGCATGCACTGCTATATCCGGCTTTTAGGGTGGGCAGGGAATCGAACCCAGGACTCTCATGTGGCCTCAGCCTGCAAGTAGGAGCATCACCCAGCACACGCTCCCACGGCGGGGCTGCGTGAGAACGCCTTTCCAACGTAGGTCTGAGAGCAAGGTGGCCAAGTCAGAAGGTGTACAAGGTACAGCAGGTCGATTTCCTGAAGTGCTGGTTGCTGTCCCTGCCCCCTTGAGCACAGGAGAGGGCTTCCAGTTGTCCTGTGTCTTCGTCAACATTTGACAGGTTGTTTGATTTTTCACGAATCTGCCAGCAACATAAATATATCATGCTGTGGTTTTGACAGGCATTTCCAAGATTATTAATGAGGGTAAACGTCTTTGCATATATTTATTGGACACTTAGGTTACTCGTGAAGTGTCTGTTCAGGCATTTTGCTCATTTTTCTTTCTGATGTTTGCTTTTTTATTGTATTTGTGTGTGTGCGTGTTTGATATATTTTGGATATGAGGCCAATGTAGACTTGTCTTTCTCCACAACCCTAGCATTCTTTTATATATTTTTTTCCTTTTTGAGAGGTTTTTGCTATAGGGTGCATGCGCTCGCCAGAAAGACAGAGAGAGACATAGAGACAGAAAGCGAGAAATCACCCCCCAGGGGGGATGGTCACGCCGCAATCCCTTCTCCTCCATTCTCTTCCCGGGATCTTGGGCACGCACGCACACGCACCTGGTGTTGAGTTTAAGCCACCGGGTCCGGGACTCGAACCGCGGTTGACTACATGGGAGTCCAGCCACATAGCCATTACGCTAACTGCTGGTCCCTCCTAAATTTTTTATTTTTTACGTTTTTGCCATAGGATGTGTGTGCTCGCCAGAAAGAGAAAGAGAGACAGAGAGAGGAAGGTGAGAAATCACCCTCCTGGGGGTAACGGCCATGCCACAGTCCCTTCTCCTCCATTCTCTTGGGATCTTGGGTACTCAGGACACGTTCCCCGTGCTGCCACCGTCAGGACTGGCAGGGTCAGGACTCGAACTGCAGTAGGCCAGGTGGGAATCCAGCGCCCTAACCACCATGCCACCTGCTGGCCCTGACAGAATTTTTTTTTTTCCTGGAACACTTGAAAACTGATTACAGACATGGTGATATTTCACCCCAGAGTACTTCAGCATGTATCTCCTAGGAAGAAAGACATTCTTTTATATAAAATAAATATGATTATGCATCACGAGAAATGAACTATATTTCCATATTATCTGCAGCCCCTATTTCGATATCCCTGGTTGACCCCTAATGCCCTTTTTGGTTGGTTCACATGTTATGTTGGCTATGATGCTGCTGCGGTCTTCTTTTATTTTTATAAATAAATTTTTATAAAGAAATACTTATTTCTTTTTATATTTTGCTGTAGAGTACATGCCCTCACCAGAGAGAGAAAGAGAGAGAGAGGGAAAGTGAGAAAGCAAGCTGCCAGGTCTGGGATTCGAACTGCAGTTGGACATGTGGGAGGCTAGCATCTAGCATCTTAACCACTTTGCCACCTGTTGCCCCCGCTTTCATCTGTGAATATAAAAGAGTCCCCCTGCTTTTTCGCTCTTGCTGTTTCTCCTGGCATTGACCTTCTGAACAAGTCTGAGCTGGCTGTCTTGCCTGGTGTCCCCTCGGGTAGACACGTCTGATGGGTTCCTCACGGTTGCATTCAGGTTGGACATGGCTGGCACAGACGCACAAGGAGGGTGCCGTGTCTGCTTGTGGGTCACATCAGGAGATCGTGGTGCCATCTTGTTGAGGACTGGCCGTACCGGCTCTGATCGGGAGGCGAGAGTTGGTGACAGCCAGCTGTCTCCGTCTTGCAGGCGCAGTCCCCTCTTGTGGTCAGTGAATGACCTGGAGAGTCACATTTTGCCTCGATGCAAATCTCTTATTTCCCAGTCACTTTTCCCTAGTTTGGATTCTTTCTTGAATCTCTTATGACCTTCTTACAGTTTTGGTTCTCTCATTTTACTTCTTTAAAAATATTGGGACCAGCAGTTGGAGTAATGGCTATGTCGCTGGACTCCCATGTAGTCGACCATGGTTTGAATCCCAGACCTGGTGGCTTTTACTCACGCCAGGCGCGTGTGCGTGCGTGCCCAAGATCCCGAGAGGAGAATGGAGGAGAAAGGATTGCGGCGTGGCCATCCCCCTGGGGGGTGATTTCTCGCTTTCTGTTTCTCTCTGGCGAGCCCACGTGCCCTATAGCAAAAACCTCTCTCTCCCACACACACACACACACACACATACACAAAATTAAACATCCTGGGGCCAGCAGATGGCATAGCAGTTATGTTGCTGGACTCCCACGTGACTGACCATGGTTTGTGTCCTAGACCCGGGGACTTACAACATGCCAGGCATGTTTGCGTGTGTGCCCAGGATCACAGGAGGAGAATGGAGGAGAAGGGATTGTGGTTGCGGTTTCTCACTTTCTTTCTCACCGTCTCTGTCTCTGTCTCTCTGGCGAGTATGTGCACCCTAAGGCAAAAAACTCTAAAAGAAAAAAAAAATTAAGCCTCCTTATTTTTATATAGCTGAAAACTTTGCTGTGAAGCTCGGATTCTACTTCTGGTTGTTTCCGATGGCTCTCACTCATGGTGCCACATTTCCTTTTTTTTTTTTTTTGGAAGAGGTTTTTGCTATAGGGCACACACGCTCGCCAGAAAGACAGAGAGACAGAAAGCGAGAAATCACCCCCCAGGGGGGATGGCCATGCCACAATCCCTTCTCCATTTTCCTCTCAGGATCTTGGGCACGCACACACACGTGCCCAGCTCGAGTTTTAAGCTGCTAGGTCTGGGATTCAAACCACTTTCAACTACGTGGGAGTCCAGCGACATAACCATGACGCCATCTGCTGGTGCCGAAGGCACATCCCTTCCGAGGAGACGGGCCATGGTATAAATTCGGGCTGAAACATCAGGGCGGGCATCTTCCCAGCACAGATGCATGCAGGTTTAGTTCTGGTACAGCTCGACACTGAGCGTGTGGTCTGTGGGTTCCCACGTGCCCCGGGCTTCTCCTGTGACCACTCCAGAGGCTGTTGGGATAGGAAAGGGCTCTGTGACCAGGTGCAGAGCTGTGCGACCCTGAGGGCAGGACAGGGCAGGGCTGACCCGTGGCCTTGCCCATGGGTCAGGCTGTGGGGAGCGCACAATGATGGGAACCCCCAGCAGCCTGAGAATGCCTTGGAAGGGCCTGTGATCTTGGGGTGCTAGCCACTCCCCCGCCCTGTGTGTCTGCGTCAAATCGCCTGGTTCTGGGTGTGGGCTGTGGGCAGGTCTGCACCGGTGGGGTGTTTACGCTCTGCCTCCCTCATGGGGGTGTCCTTGGGTCCCCGTGCTGCTGTGCCTGGCTGAGGCATGAGCGCCGGGTGCACCCAGCCCCCCCCCCCACTGCTGTGCCACGTTCTGGGGGGAACACCGTCACTGTCCATCTGAGTGCTGTCCCGAGGGCCTGCGGGCTCTTTCAAGGGCATTTGCAACATCACTGCAAGACTGTCAGTTACGCAGACCGTGTCAGACCGTCTTTCTGTAGAACTTTTAAAAGGATGCGTCTCAGTCTGACATCTCGGGGAGCGGGCGGAGTCTGAAGCTGTGCTCTCTGGTGGAGTTTCCGTGTCCCTTTGCCCTCCAGGAGGAGGCGCCATGGCGGGCCGGGGAGCCAAGTGGCCAGTAGTGCAGGCAGCCTTGTGCAAGGCAGCGGCCTCCGTGCCAGCCGCCCTGCCGGGGGAGAGAGCAGAGAGCCAGGATTCGCAATTAGATTCATAAAGAATAATTAGATGTCATAAATCAAGCACTCATGGGATATTGTCATGGGAAAACTATGTAGCTAGAATTAATTAGTTTTCAAATAAAGCGTTGATTTTAATTGCTGGAAATGATGGAGCCCTTAATTGCCGGTGCATCATTTTGGCCCGAGCGCTCAGGTGGTTGTAACGTGACGGGCTTGTTCCCTGCAGTTCTGGGGAGACAATGGAGGAGACCTCGATTTCATCACTCTGGAGCGAGCCTGCTGCCGAGGTCCTGGAAACTCCTGCCTCGCCGCAGGCATGGGGCAAGTGTGGGCCGGGCTTTGGCTGACTCGGCCCAAGGCCGCCGCGCAGCCTCCGTGTGTGCACGTGTGTGTGCATGGCCGATGCAGGTGTATGCACAGTGGATGAGCGTGTGTCTGTGACGTCTCTGTGTACGTATGCGTGTGAGTGCGTGCCCAGGGTGAGCTAGACATGTAAGAACGCCAGTGTGTGCGTGTAGGCATGAATATGTACACATGTACTCATATGTGTGAGTGTGATCAGGAGCCTGTATGCATGTATGTTCCCAGTGTGTGCATATGAGCCAGGTGCATGCATGTGTACACATGGATCTGTGTGCATGGGGGTGCCCAAACTATACATGCATGCACATGTGTGTGTTGGTGTCTGCGCGTGTACAGGTGACGGTGTGCATGTGTATATATGCATGGATGAGTGCATGCGAGCATAGCCATGCATGTATGTGTGTGCGTGTGTCCTGTGTGTGTGTTTTCCACACGTGCATGCATGTGGACATGAGTGCAGTGTGCTCCATGACTGGCCTGCACGGAGCTGGTCTGGCAGAGCATTGCCTGATTGCAGGCAGGAGGGACCCCCTATGCTAGTCTGGTGCCCTCCTGCTGGGTTGAGGTGTTTGGCTGGGTCTGCATTCTCAGGCGTCCCCTGGAGCTGGGCCCTGCGGCCCTGGACCCATCACTGACCTGGCAGGCACAGCGCAGGCCAGCCAGGCCAGCTGCTCGCCTGTCCCCGGGGTCCTGGGAGCAGGGTGGGCCGGGTTCTTCTGTCTCCCACCACCCTTGCATCTGGGAAGGGCCAATTGGCTTTTAGCCAAAGGTGAGAAAAGCTGTTAGGTGGAAACCACCCCCTCCTGCCACCCCACAAAGAGAAAACAGGACTTGGCAGTTTATAAAGTGCATTCCTGGGGGCCTCCTCCTCCTCTTTGAAGCCCCTTGAGAGGGACAGGGTCAAGTGGTAGAGTGGCCGCCACCGCCGTCTGTCGAGAGGAGGGGGATCCTGCTCTGGAGTAAGAACCAGGGCTCCTTCTTTCACTGCATAAACCTCGCGTGGCTTTCCACCCTCCGGCCCTTCCCGCTCAGGCCTCCACCACCACCTGCCCTGCACGCTCTGGGTGTGCAGAGCCCGCTGGCCTCAAGGTCCCAGTGGGCGTGACAGGGTATTTCTTAGGGGTTTCGTACATGTTCTTCCCACCCGCTGCTCCTGCCTCTCCTGCAGAGCGGGAAGGTGTGGGTGGGCACGCGTGGGGCAGTGTCAGGGCGTGCCCATCCAGCAGGGGTCAGCACGGGCCAGCTTGGCTCCTGGGGCAGAGGTGGGGGCACATCCTGGCACTTTGTCACTGTACCATGGGGGACGGGCAGAGGGCTCCAGGAGGGAGCAGCTTTGCCAGGAGTTCACGAGCGAGGCCTGCTCAGGGCTGCTCTCCCATCATGCAGGGGGCCAGAGCTGGACGGCGCTGCTGTGGCTGGGGACCCAACCAACTGGGTCGATGGGCAAATGACGAGTCGGTGTCCAGGGAGGGTGTGCTCTCGCAGGGCCCCACCGCTGCACGGGCTGCTCCAGAGCCGTTCAGCCTCTTTTGGGGAGCAGGGAGCCTCCTTCCTCCAGAAGAAGCAGAGGGATGGTCAGGGACACCCAGCAGGGACAGTGTCTCCAACACCCCGTGCCAGCCTGCCTTAACGAGGCCACTGTCACTCACGTGACCTCCCTCTGTCCTCAGGTGACCGTGCCTCACCCAGCATGGCAGTCCCCCTGCCTCAGCCCCCGCCGCCACCAGACCCCCAGTTTGTCCTGCGAGGCACCCAGTCGGCGGTGCACGCGCTGCACTTCTGCGAAGGAGCCCAGGATCAGCGGCACCCGCTTCTCTTCTCAGGGTGAGTAGCTGCTGCCCTGGACTAGACCCCCGGATCCGGCCCAGGGTGAAGTCAGGGTCGTGGGCTAGGGAGCGGCCGGGCACTTGGTTGGGACCGCCTGTCGCCGAGGCCTGCTGCGTTTTCAGTGCTGCTTGACAGGCTGTGTCCCAGTGGGCTCCCTTTGGAGGAGGAGAAGCACCTCCTGTAGCCCCCTGTGCCTCCCCACCCCGTCCAGCAGGCACCTTCCGAGCAGGTGCCATGTGCCAGGGCCCGAGCCCACCTTCAGGAAGAGGAGCCCTCTCGGTTTTACCCCAGCTTGTATCCAGAGCCCTCAACTTCTAGGTGCCAAACTCCAGCAGCTCAAATACGGGTGGGCCCTGGCAGGCCGGTCCCCACATGTGCGCAGGGTGTCGGCCTGACGCCTGCACTCCTGACGCCTGTGCGTGGCGTGTCTGGCGCAGGTCTCAGCCCCGCCCCCTGACGCCTGTGTGTGGCGTGTCTGGCGCAGGTCTCAACCCCGCCCGCTGACGCCTGGGTGTGGCGTGCCTGGCGCAGGTCTCAGCCCCGCCCCCTGACGCCTGTGCGTGGCGTGTCTGGCGCAGGTCTCAGCCCCGCCCCCTGACGCCTGTGCGTGGCGTGTCTGGCGCAGGTCTCAGCCCCGCCCCCTGACGCCTGTGCGTGATGTGTCTGGCTCAGGTCTCAGCGTGGCCTGGTGCACATCTGGAACCTACAGACGCGGAGAACCATCGCTGCCCTGGACGGCCACGGGGGCCAGTGCGTGACCTGGCTGCACACGCTGTCCTCGGGACACCAGCTCCTCAGGTGGGTCCTGCGGGGGGAGCTGGAGCCCTGGATGTAGGTCCCTGGGCCCCTGGTGCCGTGTGCTGTGGGCTGTGACTGTGCGGCCAGCCGTGGGGCAGACAGGGCTGGAGCCGCAGCAGGGCTGGGCACACAGCATCGTTATACAGGGGTGTGCTCGCACTGCAGAGGTGGGTGTGGGTCGGGCCGTCCCACTAAGGGCCCCTGCAGTGTCTCCTGTGTCCAGCCTCCCACCTCCAAGGTGCTGAGCACACACACAGATGTGTATGTGGGGAAGTGTATATGTGTGTGAGTGTGGGGAGGTGCGGGGGTTAGGGAAGTGGGGGTGCTGTGGGGAGTTGTAGGGGGTGAGTGTGTGTGTGTGGGGGTAGATGGGGTGTACATATGTGTGTATGATTACAGGTGTGAGTGTGTGGAGTTGTAGGGGTGAGTGTTGTGTGACTGATGGTGTGAATGTGTGTGTGATTACAGGTGTGAGTGTGTGGAGTTGTAGGGGTGAGTGTTGTGTGACTGATGGTGTGAATGTGTGTGTGATTACAGGTGTGAGTGTGTGGAGTTGTAGGGGTGAGTGTTGTGTGACTGATGGTGTGAATGTGTGTGTGATTACAGGTGTGAGTGTGTATGGGGTGTGGGATTGTAGGGGTGAGTGTGTGTGACTGTGAAGGTGTGAATGTATGTGTGATTACAGGGGTGAGTATGTGTGTGTGACTGTGGAGGTGTGAATGTATGTGTGATTACAGGGGTGAGTATGTGTGTGTGACTGTGAAGGTGTGAATGTATGTGTGATTACAGGGGTGACTGTGTGTGTGACTGGAGGTGTGAATGTATGTGTGATTACAGAGGTGAGTGTGTGTGTGACTGAAGGTGTGAATGTATGTGTGATTACAGGGGTGAATGTGTGTGTGACTGTGGAGGTGTGAATGTATGTGTGATTACAGGTGTGAGTGGGGGGTGCAGGGTTGTAGGGGTGAGTATATTTGACTGTGAAGGTGTGAATGTGTGTGTGATTACAGGGGTGAGTATGTGTGTGTGACTGTGGAGGTGTGAATGTATGTGTGATTACAGGTGTGAGTGTGGGGGGGTGTGGGGTTGTAGGGGTGAGTATATTTGACTATGAAGGTGTAAATGTGTGTGTGATTACAGGGGTGAGTATGTGTGTGTGACTGTGGAGGTATGAATGTGTGATTACAGGTGTGAGTGGGGGGGTGCGGGGTTGTAGGGGTGAGTATATTTGACTGTGAAGGTGTGAATGTGTGTGTGATTACAGGAGTGAGTATGTGTGTGTGACTGACGGTGTGAATGAGTGTGTGATTACAGGAGTGAGTATGTGTGTGACTGACGGTGTGAATGTGTGTGTGATTACAGGTGTGAGTGTGTGGGGTGTGAGGTTGTAGGGGTGAGCACGTGTGTGTGGGTAGGTGGGGGTGCACATATGTGTGTGTGAATGTGTATGGGGTCGTAGGAGGTATGTGTGTGTAGTGGGCGGCACGGATGTGGGTGTGTGTTATATTTTCTGTCCCCTGCAAATCCCATGGGTGTCCCTTGGCCAGGCTGCCACCTGTTGGAAGGGACACGGAGGTGGCCCATCCCCATCAGGGTGGCCCAGGCCCGTCCAGGGAAGCATGTCTGGGGGCTGCAGGGCACTGCGGTGACCCACGGGTGGGTCACGAGCTCCAGCCGGGCAGCTGCAGGGGGAGCAGGAGCTGGCAAGGGCGGTGAGAGGCCAGGTGCCAGCGAGGAGGGGGAGTGTGCCGGTGCCACAGAGCCCAGCTTGTGGGTGCCACGGGTCTGGGGGCTGGGCAGCCTGCAGGGCCCCTCGGCAGCGGGCAGCAGAGCAGCAGGCAGCCCCTGGCATTCGGCCTGGGCCGCGTTCTGGCACTGCTCCTGCGGCCCCATGCTGGTGACCGGGGCAGGGACCCCAGGCCAGACTCCCAGAGGGACAAGCCTGTTATGCAGTGCCTGGGACACGAGGAGCCCAGTCTCCAGAGAACGAGGCCTGGCTGGCCCCCGCCCTCCACAGAGCCCAGTCATTCAGTGCCCTCCAGAAGGTGGACAGTGGTGGGCAGAGCGGCCGAGGCCTGTGGCTCCGGGCCTGTGTGTTTTTAGAACTCTTCAGGGCCTCTCCTCCTTCCTGGCCCCCTAGGAGCAGAGGACCCTCCACATGGGATTGGTCTTGCTCTGGTTGTCAAAGTGTTGTCATTTCTTTTTTCTTTTTTTTCTTTTTGTGGAGAGGTTTTTGCTACAGGGCACATGCGCTCGCCAGAGAGACAGAGAGATAGAAAACGAGAAATCACCCCCCAGGGGGATGGCCACCCCGCAATCCCTTCTCCTCCATTCTCCTCTCAGGATCTTGGGCATGCATGCACGGCGTTAGTTTAAGCCGCCGGATCCAGGACTCGAACCATGGTCGACTACATGGGAGTCCAGCGACATAGCCATTATGCCAACTGCTGGTCCCAAAGTGATGTCATTTCTAAGCACTGACAACCACTTGCATTAGGAATAGACCATCAGGTCTGTGCCTCCAGGGCTGGTCCCTTGGCAGCATGGGTGGCCTCCTCCAGGCAGGGGCCACGCCCCCAGCGGGTAGCCCGGGCCATACCCCAGGGCACCTCCCCTTCCAGCCCGGAAGGCCCTAAGTGGCCGCCCTCCAGCCGGGGCTGATGGGGAGACTGCAGGTGCGGAGGGCCAGGTGCAGTGACGGCCCTGGGGGGCCGCGGGTCCTGTGCCCAGCTGTGTTTGGACACCAAGCCTCTCCAGTGGCCCTTGAAGGGGGGCTGTGCTTTCATGTCGAGGGATGCTGGAGAGCACCCCAGCCCTGCCCCACGACAAGGATGCACCTGGGCCTGCGAAAACGCCTCGGCCGTCTTAGAGCGGAGTGCGGGGGCAAGTGTGCAGTCGTGTCTCGGCCGAGCGAGCACCTGGTCGAGAGGTGGCGCGGGGCTGGCCCCTGACCCTCCCCCGTCTCGGGCAGGACAGCACTTGTCCTGGCCCTGCTATCTGGATGTGTGTCTCCACGAGCGTCCGCTGGTTTCGTCTGTTTTTTTCCTTAACGAAAAACAGACAGACGGGGACAAGCCCATAGCCTAGTGGTTAAAGGGAGCCAGGTTCCTGGGGGCCAGCAGGTGGCGGTGGTGGAGGCCCCGGACTGGATTCCCACGGAGCTGACTGTGGTTCGAGTCCCGGACCTGGTGGCTTGCTTTCTCACGTTCCCTCTCTGTCTCCAATTCTCTCTGGTGAGTGCACATGCCCTGTAGCAAACTTAAAGTAATAACAGTAATGAATAAATAATGTAAAAATGGAAAGGGAGCTGGGTCTCACATGGCCGACCACTCTTGGCAGTGGTTTCCCAGCCGGCAGCTTGAAAACCACACCGGGGGCATGCGTGCCCCAAACTCCAACGTGATGGCAAAAAGGGAGAGCAGGGCTCGGGGCGTGACCACGCCTCACCGGGAGGGCTTTCTCTCTGTTCTCTCTTTTCTCTGTCTCTCCCTGGCTAGTGCGTGTGCCCCCTCGGCAATTTAAAAGACAAAGCGGAGCTGCGGGGGGCAGCAGCAGCCCTCTCTGGAGGTGCACGTGGCTGCAGGGTTAGGGAGCTGCGGTGTCCTCCGGGTGCGCCTGTCCGCGGTGCTGTCCTGTGCTCCTGCTGCTGAAGGCCTGGCCTCCCCCAGGAGCTGCTGCTGGGAACACCCCGTGCCCCCTCCTGGGTCCCTGATGTGCACGGGTCTGCAGGTCAGAGCCAGGCTCTGGAGTGAGGCCTCGGGGCCTGTCAGAGGACCACAGGCTTCCCCCCGCGGCTTATACCCCCCCTCCGCTCCCGCTGGGGACAGGGGCTTTGAGGGTAGCCGAATGCACACTCGCTTGCTCAGTGGCGAGCTCTCTCCTGCGGGTTTAGGGAGGAAGCCCACGGCGGGGAGCGCCTTCCTCATCTCCTGCTCCTGGGCATCCATGGGTCCGTGGCACATCACTTGCCAGTTAGCCTGGTCACCTACATGGTGTCTGCAGGGTCCCACTGTCCAGGTCTGGGTCGGGTGACTGGGTTCCTTCGAAGCAAGCATCCAGGTCCGGCCCACACCCTCCAGGCAGGAGGAGCGTCCAGGCAGGTGTAGCCCTGTGAGCAGCCGGCACAGCAGTCCGTGGGTGTTCGGAGAGACGCTCCGAGGCCCCACGTGCCCCCTCCCTGGTTTGGAGAGACGCTCCGAGGCCCCACGTGCCCCCTCCCTGGTTTGGAGAGACGCTCCGAGGCCCCACGTGCCCCCTCCCTGGTTTGGAGAGACGCTCCGAGGCCCCACGTGCCCCCTCCCTGGTTTGGAGAGACGCTCCGAGGCCCCACGTGCCCCCTCCCTGGTTTGGAGAGACGCTCCGAGGCCCCACGTGTCCCCTCTCTCCCTGGTTTGGAGAGACGCTCCGAGGCCCCACGTGTCCCCTCTGTCCCTGGTTTGGAGAGACGCTCCGACGCCCCACGTGTCCCCTCTGTCCCTGGTTTGGAGAGACGCTCCGAGGCCCCACGTGTCCCCTCTCTCCCTGGTTTGGAGAGACGCTCCGAGGCCCCACGTGTCCCCTCTGTCCCTGGTTTGGAGAGACGCTCCGAGGCCCCACGTGTCCCCTCTGTCCCTGGTTTGGAGAGACGCTCCGAGGCCCCACGTGCCCCCTCTCTCCCTGGTTTGGAGAGACGCTCCGAGGCCCCACGTGCCCCCTCTCTCCCTGGTTTGGAGAGACGCTCCGAGGCCCCACGTGCCCCCTCTCTCCCTGGTTTGGAGAGACGCTCCGAGGCCCCACGTGTCCCCTCTCTCCCTGGTTTGGAGAGACGCTCCGAGGCCCCACGTGTCCCCTCTGTCCCTGGTTTGGAGAGACGCTCCGAGGCCCCACGTGTCCCCTCTCTCCCTGGTTTGGAGAGACGCTCCGAGGCCCCACGTGTCCCCTCTGTCCCTGGTTTGGAGAGACGCTCCGAGGCCCCACGTGTCCCCTCTCTCCCTGGTTTGGAGAGACGCTCCGAGGCCCCACGTGTCCCCTCTCTCCCCGGTTTGGAGAGATGCTCCGAGGCCCCACGTGCCCCCTCTGTCCCCGGTTTGGAGAGACGCTCTGAGGCCCCACGTGTCCCCTCTGTCCCCGGTTTGGAGAGACGCTCCGAGGCCCCACGTGCCCCCTCTGTCCCTGGTTTGGAGAGACACTCCGAGGCCCCACGTGCCCCCTCTGTCCCTGGAGCTTAGCCCGTGGATTTAGGACCCTCCATGGAGTCTGCCTGCTGCGGCTGTTCCTGGAGGTTTGTCACGGGCATTTTCTGTTTTTCTTTTCTTTTTAACATTTGCTACAGAGCACATCTGCTCACCAGAGAGAGAGGGAGGGGGTGAGAGTTCCCTCAAACCGCAGCTGGCCATGTGGGAATCCGGCACTTGACTACCACGCCACCTGCCGGCCTCCAGACCTGGCTTCTTTCTCTTAGCAAAATGCACCTCCGACCCTGCCAGCCCCTGAGCATGCCCGGAGCTGCCCTTTGGCTCTCGCGTCCTCCAGGAGTGAAGTAGAGATGGAGAGACAGAGAGACAGCACCCCAACAGGGCCTTGGTGCCAGGATCCACCCCCAGCCGGCCTCGGTTGTGGGCGCCTGTGCCTGGCGCGCTCAGGGAGGCCTCTGGAACCAAACCTGCGACCTTCCCCGCGCCAGCCTCTCAGCGGCGCTCGTTAACAGCACAGCCCACCCCGCTCCAGGTAGCTGGCTTCTTTCTCAGAGTGGTATTGCAGGTGTGGACCAGCCACCCTGTGTCAAAGGGTTGTTCCTGGCTTGGGCTGTTAGGAGCCAAGCTGCCATAGACAGCCGTGCTTGGGTTTCGGACTGCATTTAGGTTTGAAGTTCACCTAGGAGCTACCAGAGAATGGGGCTGCTGGACCATCCAGCCGAATTCGCAGAAAGAGAGGGAGGGCGTCTGCTTCGGTGGCTCAGGCAGGGGCAGGACGGCCACGGGAGGTGGGTCACAGGTGCCAGGCCCTCGTCGGCTGCATTTCCTGGCGTGCCCACCCAGTGTGAATGCCGGGGCGGAGGAGCCTTGCTCCGCTGCTGGCGGAGGTGGCGGGAGGCGCTCCAGGGGTCTCACTCCGTCCTTTTATTCGGAAGTCAGGGCCGGGACCTGACACTGCGCCTGTGGGACCTGGCAGAGGGCAGGAACGCCGTGGTGGACTCGGTGCAGCTGCAGAGTGTGGGCTTCTGCCGGAGCTCCGTCCTAGCCGGGGGACAGTCGCGCTGGATGCTGGCCGTGCCGGGCAAGGACAGTGAGGTGAGGACCAGCCCACCCGAGCCCCTTGTCCCACGAGCTGCCACGCGCTCTGTCTCCCTTCGACGGCATCTGGTCCTTGCGTCTGCAGAGGAGGCGGTCTGCCTGTCCTAGCCGTGGGCTGCTGGGGGTGCATCCGACGCCCTCCCTGGACGCCCCCAAAGTGGCCCTGGTGGGGAGCCGTCCTCTGCGGTGGTGAGACCCAGGAGAAAAGGGGGTCGGGCAGAGACTGCTCGAATGCTCAGAAGAGACTTGGTGCAGACCAGGAGGAATGTTCGAGGCCACCGGGAAGCGGTGGGGAGAGGCCGCGGCCTGGGAGAGTTGGGGAGGGGGCTCTGGCCAGGGCCTCAGAGAGGGTGGCACTTCAAGGAGCAGAACCAGGCACTGGGCACCAGGGGGGATCGTAGTCCTGAGGGACCGGTAAGCAGGGGACCTTGTCCAGAGGACAGTGACCCAGGGAACGGGACCTTCATCACGGAGCCCAGGCCTTGGGGCAGAGTCTACTGAGGGAAGGTGTCCCCAGCATACAGGGGCTGGGGCGTGTGAGGAGCGCAGGGGCGTGTTACAGAGGACCAGGGGCTGCTGAGGCCAGCTCTCAGAGGGAAATCGAAGTTTCCCACAAGTGGCGAGTGGACAGCCTGGCAAGTGTGGTCACGGGGTTCCGATCGGCTGGGGAGGGGGGTGTGGGGGGAGGGGCGCCTGGCGGGATCGGGGCCTCCCGTGGCCCGCCCACTCCCGAGTCCTCCCGTCCGCTGCTGGCCGCGGGCATTGGCAAGACACTCCCTCGGCGGTGCTGGCGGACCAAGCCCTGCACACACAGGTGGGTTTGGCCCCCGCCCAGGAAGCGTTACTTCGTTTTCGAGCAGATCCAGTTCATAAATAATGAGATGGAGACAGGCATTTATTTGTTCACGACTACGTTTAAATCACCAATTAGGAGCTACGTGCACGCCGCTTGCCAATTTGCCAAAGCCCTGTTAAAAGTTTTGCTCACGCGGGGAACAGGGTTGTGGCTCCTCCTGGGCCGCAGGCGCAGACCACGCAGACCCGCCCAAGGTCAGGTCAGGCACACCCCGTCTTGGCTCCCAGGCCCCCGGCTGGCGTGTGGTCAGCTGCTGCCGCCCTCCGGGGTCCCCCGTGCCTGTGCTGCGGGCTGTGGCGACTGGTCCCAGGTCTCCCGGCAGGCAGCATCTCCAGGACCCACCAGGCTGGGGACCTGACCTTGCACGTCTGGGGAAAATGGTCGTTCGTCACCTTTCCCCACTGGCATGTGCCTGGACCGGGCCCTGGAGAGCACCGCCGGCCTGTGCCCAGACAATGCCCCGGGCTCTCGCTCCCACACCCCGCTCAGCCGTCTGGGTGGCCGCGCTTGCCCAGACCCGGCGTTTTCCCTTCTGGAAACAAAGGTTGCCGTAGGTGCCCGAGGGAGGATGGAGAGCTCACCTGTGTCTGTGGGAGGCTGCGGCGTGGGCGGGAGCGGGGAGCCCCTCCCCAGACCCCAAGGCCGGGGGCAGGGTCGGGCAGACATGGGCCTGCTGTGCTGATGCTGGGCTCCGAAGTTCCTGCACCCAGGACGCAGCCGGTGCCACCACCCGTGCCTCCCCCTAGCCAGCCCGGCCTCAGGGTGACCCTGGTTTTTGCCATCACCCTGACACTAGTCCTTGCTCTTCCTGGCCTGCCCGAGTCCCCTCCAGCCCCTCCTCACTGCCCCTAGAAGGGGTCTTCTTGAATCTGCAGTTGGGGACAAGCCCCGTGTCCATGACTGGGGGCCGTGAGCAGTCCATGCAGACTGGGTGTTCAGTGCCCAGGGCCCCCGCTGCCTGTGGCCCCACGTGAGTGTGGAGGACAGCACCTGCCTGCAGAGTGGTTTCCCATGTCCTCACACAGTCAGCCTCTTGAAACCAGCCTGTTACTTTTTTTTTTGAGAGTTTATTTATTTATTTATTTATTTTTTGCTATAGGGTGCGTGTGCTTGCCAGAAAGACTCAGCGAGACAAAGTGAGAACTCACCTCCCAGAGGGGATAGACACGCCGCCCCCCTTCTTCTGCACTACCTTCCCAGGATTTGGGGCATGCACGCACATGCACCTGGCATGAGTTTCAAGCTGCCGGGTCTAGGACTTGAACTACAGTCGACCCTGGGGGAGTCTAGTGATATAAACATGATGCCATTTGCCAGTCCCCATATTGTCCGCTGGCTATGGCGACCAAAGGAACACATCTTTGTTTTCTTGTTTTAAAAAAAGTCTCTCTACCTATTTCTTCTGAGGGAGAGCCAGAGAAAGAGGCACCCCCCCCCCGGGTCCTGACGCCGTGACCCACCTGCAGCCCCACCTGGCCCGGAGCGCGGGCAGGCAGCTTGGGCACGCCCAGGACCTCTCCCAGGTGGGTCCAGTCACGTCACCATGGTAGCACACATGGCCCCCAGACCTGCTAAGAAACTTGGCACAGAGAGGCGCGCGTAGTAGGGAGTCAAGCAAGCCGCCCACATAGTTCTGTCCGTGTCCTTCCACACTGCCACCTCTGCCACCCAGACCTGGCCGTGCACAGACTCCGCACAGCAATGGGGTCGGCACCACCGTCGACACTCCCTGCCAGTCCCCGCCGGATTCCACAGGCAGCTGAGGCCGTGCTCTACAGCCCTGCGTGCAGCTGAGAGGAGGAACCGTGTAGCGGAGTCGATCCCTCCCTGCAGCACACAGGACGGGCGCGAGCACCGGCCTGCAGCTTTTCCTGGTTCCAACGGCCCTCCGGCTCCCTCCAGTGCTGCCATGGCGTGGTTTTCAGACGTTCTCTTTCATGTACTCGCTTTCATTTTGCTGGAGCTTCTCCTGGAGCAGTTTTTTCACAAGGACACGTTGGTGTCCAAAAATACCTCTCTTTTGGGACCAGCAGATGGCGTAATGGCTATGTCGCTGGACTCCCACGTAGTGGACCGCAGTTCGAGTCCTGGACCCAGTGGCTTAAACTCAGGCCGGGCGCGTGTGCGTGCGTGCCCAAGATCCTGAGAGGAGAATGGAGGAGAAGGGATTGCGGCGTGACCATCCCCCCTGGGGGGTGATTTCTCGCTTTCTGTCTCTCTGTCTCTCTGGAGAGCACATGCGCCCTATAGCGAAAACCTCTCCAAAAAAAAAAAAGCAAAAATACCTCTCTGTTGCTCTCACTGCTGCCGTGCTGGCTGGTCTTAGAATACAAGCCTCACGTCCTTTCCCCAGGGCGTGCAGGCCCAGTGCTGTCCTGACTCAGCACTGTACCCCAGCGGCATTTGGGGGGTTCCGGCAGCTCCTTTTCCTGGCAACCTTCATGACTAGGAACGTTTCTGTTACTGAAACTCTTTTCTGTTTCCTCATCGTCTCACTCTATTTGTTCTCCTGTGGCCTTGTCTGTCTGGTTCTTGGTTCTCCCTTGGTCTCTGGGCCTGGGGTACAGGGAGCCCCTGTGTGTGTGCACACGTGTGCATGTGCATGCGTGTGTGTGCAGGCACACGGCAGAGGTGCAGGCCTCACCTTGTGCTGGATGACACGCAGCTGTGAGCTGCCCCGTGGTGCGGAGCGGAGGCTCGAGGTTGAGCTGCTGTGGGGCCCCTGGCCAGCGCACCCTGCCGAGAGCACCAACCACGCCCGTCTGTGGAAGCTGGGCATGTCCGCAGGACCCCAGCCAAGAAGGCCAAGCTGTGTTGGGTCTGCCCTGCCGGGAGGCTGCCCTCAACACAGCACCCGCAGCACGCACGTGATAGACCCGGAATCCAGAACCCCTTCTCTGTGGGCCGGTGTGGGCAGTGTGGCTCTTGTCTGCATGGGCACAGGCCTTCAGATGTCATCCCCAGCCTGGCTCCTAAAGCGTAGGGTGGGGGGGAGGCAGCCGGACCAGCTGGTGTGAGTTCAACCCCCACTCAATGCTCCCAACCTCTGTGGACCTCAGGCTCCTAGCATACAAAGCAGGGGTGACGCGTGACAGCCAGGCCTTCTGTCCAAAGGGGCTGCATGCTGATGCTGCTGCCACATCATTGGTAGAGTCGCTGTCCTGGGAACTTGGGGCATCCAGGACTGGCCGAGCCTTCGAGCCTTTCCGTTTTGCAGAGCAATGGCTGATGGGCAAAGGGAGAGCCGGGGGGCCGGTAGGTGCCTCTCCCAGCCTAGGAGCCTGCGGGCCAGAAAAGCCAGGCTCCAGATGGGACCGCCCTGCAGCACGCACACCTAGCTCAAGTCTCAGCCGTGGGGTCTCTGGTGCTCACGCGTGGGTCTCTGCCCCGTGTGACACACCTGACATCAGACAAAGTGGTTTGTGTGCAAAACCTGCACAGAAAAGGGAAGTGGGCAGGGGACCAGCAGTTAGCGTCATGGCTATGTCTCTGGACTCCCATGTAGTCGACTGCGGTTCGAGCCCCGAACCCGGTGGCTTAAAACTCACGCCAGGCACATGTGTGTGCGTGCCCAAGATCCCGAGAGGAGAATGGAGGAGAAGGGATTGCGGCGTGGCCATCCCCCCAGGGGGTGATTTCTCGCTTTCTGTCTCTCTGTCTCTCTCTGTCTCTCTGGTGAACGCACGTGCCCTATAGCAAAAACCTCTCCAGATAAATAAATAAATAAATAACGGAAGTGGGCAAAGGGGGGCAACCCAGCTAACCCCGTGCTCAGTTCAGAGGGTGACATCAGAACGGGGGGGGGGGGCAGGCTGGCACAGCAGTGAAATACAGTGCCCCGTGAGCCACACCCCACACGGAAAGGTTCTGGGTTTGCGTCCAAAGACCTCCCTGAGTATGTCAGGTTCCGGGGCTGGCTGAGGCTTGAGGTGGATCACAGAGTCGACCCAAGGAGGGTGCTGTCTCTCTGTCTCTGTCTCTTGCTTCTTGAAGAAAATCACCAAGAACAACAACAAAAAAATCCACCAGAGAGGCCAGAGGCAGCCGCCAGTCCGCGCTGGGCCGGTCACCCGGGATGACGTGAGCGTTTCGCAAGCGCCCAGCCTCGCCAGGCCCAGGAGCCCGTGCAGCCCTAATTAGCAGACTCGGCTCCCACATCCCTCGGGGAGCGGAGCAGACAGAAACTCACGGCAGCCTTGGCTAATCGCCTTAAAAGTCTCTTGTTTGTACAGCACAGCCTGGACTTGGCGGCGGCCCAAATCACCTTGTTTTCTTCCTGTCAGGTTCAGATTCTGGAGATGCCATCCAGGACGTCGGTGTGCACCCTGCAGCCGGAGGCAGGTGCCAAGCTGGGCCTGCCCATGTGCCTGAGGCTGTGGCAGGTAAGGCCCCCGCGCGCGCCAGCCACGCCCTGCCGGCCACGCCCGCCGGGCCCTGAGTCATGCCCCATTCAGGATTTGATTTACAGTCAAGCCACTTGGGCAACGCCCCCTTGACAGAATGCATAGGCACCCCTTCCCGGCCTCAGTGTCCTGGCCGGGCCTCTGTTTCCCCTGGGCTGCCATGACTGCCGCTGCCAGTGCAGGAAGAGGGCCACCTACGAACTGCCCTAGGAGTGGCCTGGCGGTGGCAGCAGTGCGTGCTTGTCCTCTGCAGGCCCTGGCCCTTTTACCCCACAGGGTGCCCTCTGCAATGCGACCTCCCGCACTGGGTCAGCCGTGCCCCCGGCCCTCCCGCAGTGGATCAGCCGTGCCCCGGCCCTCCCGCACTGGGTCAGCCGTGCCCCGGCCCTCCCGCACTGGGTCAGCCGTGTCCCGGCCCTCCCGCACTGGGTCAGCCGTGCCCCGGCCCTCCCGCAGTGGGTCGGCCGTGCCCCGGCCCTCCCGCACTGGGTCAGGTGTGCCCCGGCCCTCCCGCAGTGGGTCAGCCGTGCCCCGGCCCTCCCGCACTGGGTCGGCCGTGCCCCGGCCCTCTCGCACTGGGTCAGGTGTGCCCCGGCCCTCCCGCACTGGGTCGGCCATGCCCCGGCCCTCCCGCACTGGGTCAGGTGTGCCCCGGCCCTCCCGCACTGGGTCGGCCGTGCCCCGGTCCTCCCGCACTGGGTCAGGTGTGCCCCGGCCCTCCCGCAGTGGGTCGGCCGTGCCCCGGCCCTCCTGTACTGGGTCAGCCGTGCCCCGGCCCTCCCGCACTGGGTCAGGTGTGCCCCGGCCCTCCCGCACTGGGTCAGCCGTGCCCCGGCCCTCCCGCACTGGGTCAGCCGTGCCCCGGCCCTCCCGCACTGGGTCAGCCGTGCCCCGGCCCTCCCGCACTGGGTCAGGTGTGCCCCGGCCCTCCTGCACTGGGTCAGGTGTGCCCCGACCTTCCTGCAGTGGGTCAGCCGTGTCCCGGCCCTCCTGCACTGTGTCAGCCGTGCCTCGACTCTCCTATAGTGGATCAGCCTTGCCCTGGTCCTCCCGCAGTGGGTCAGCTGTGTCCAGACCCTCCCGCAGTGGATCAGCTGTGCCCCGGCTCTCCTGCAGTGGATCACCCATGCCCCGGTCCTCCCCGCGGTTGGGTGAACTGTGCCTGGACCCTCCTGCACTGGGTCAGCCATGCCCCGGCCCTCCTACAGTGGGTGAGCCGTGCCCAGACCCTCCCGCACTGGGTGAGCCGTGCCCAGACCCTCGTGCAGTGGGTGAGCCGTGCCCAGAACCCCCGCAGTGGGTGAGCCATGCCCAGACCCTCCCGCACTGGGTGAGCCCGTGCCCAGACCCCCCCGCAGTGGGTGAGCCGTGCCCAGACCCTCCCGCAGTGGGTCAGCTGCCCGACCCAGTCCCAGGAGAGGAGGCGCCGCATCCGCAGGCCGTCCGAGGGCTGGGAGGGACGTGCCGGCTAACCACGGCAAGCCTGCCGGCCCTCTCCTTGCTCAGGATTAATTTTTCTTACTTCTCTGCCTCTTAGAGGCAGCAGTGGGCTGAACACGATGACTTTTCTCGTGGCCACGCTCAGGATTCGTGACCTATGGCCGTTTCCTTCTCGGCTGTCCTTTCTGGCTCGAGGGTTCCGGAGGCATCTCTTAGGCTAGCAACAGAGGCAGGGGCCCAGGTGTGGGTCAGGGCCGGCCAGGGCCTTCGAGGACTCTTCCTGCCCACCCTTCTCGAGGCTCGGCCTCCTCCCTGGCAGCCCCCTCCCCAGGTCAGCTCTGGCTCAGAGCATTCCTCCTCGGGGTGCTCCCTCCTCTCTGGGGCAGCAACGCAGGTGGGCGGCGTGTCCTCTCGCAGAGACTCACAAGACACAGCCCGGAGCGCTTTCCCAGCGCGGGAGCCCGCGGGAGGCGGGTCACTGAGCAGCCCCGGCTCAGGGAGCGGTCGGCCACCCCAGGCACCTTCCTCGCTCTGTCTAGTGCCCAGAGCTGCCCCGTGCTGGGCCCTCCACCAGGAGGAAGGGATCCCTGCCTCTGCCTGGCTGCCCCCTTGAACTCACCCCGAGAATTAGACCAGACTGGCCACGCAGTTGAGAGGTGTCTGCCGACACGACCCACCGGGACAGCACCCCTGAACGTCAGCCCTGCATTTTTTTCTTCCCCAGCCAATCGCTGTCCCCTCTTGCAGTTGGCGTCCCCTGCAGTGCCTTGACTGGGACTGTTGGAGCTGAAATGCGGGAGCTCTGACAGGCTGCTGCTGGGGTGTTGCTCCTGGCACTCGGAGAGAAGCCCAGGGCCGGTCTGAGGAGGCAGGTCCTCCGAGAGGCTCACCTGGGGTGACGAAGCTCCTGGAGTCCCTTGCCTGCCGAGCCTCGGGGACCTGGCTACTCAGGGCTGGTCACTCACCCCACGGGGAGAAAAGATGTCCCTCCTCCCACCCCTGGCACCAAGGCTGCCATGCCCTGGTATGACCACGGGGCTCCCAGGTCCCGGGACAGGACGTCGGAGGCTGTACCCGCTCCCAGCCAGCTCCCTGGGAAACGCGGGTCATTGCACAATCATGTAGAAATTCCAGCAGGAAAAAAACGTGCAGAAAGGGATGTACGGACTTGTCAGGGCGATTCATATACTGACGGGAGGGCGAGTCGCATCTCCGTCACTGTGACCGGCCCGGCGCGAGCTGCTCAGCTGAGAAGCCGCCCCGCTAACTCCCAACACCGCCCGCGTTTCTCCTCACACCCGCGCTGGGTTGCCGGCTCATGATGGTAGTCAGGATCAAAGTGACCCGACGTGGCTTTGTTTTTTTTCCCCTCCATTTATTTATTTATTTATTTATTTATTTATTTATTTATTTACTTACTTACTTATTTACTTACTTACTTATTTATTTATTTAATTAATTAATTTGAGAGGTTTTGCTATAGGGTGCGTGTGCTCGCCAGAAAGAGAGAGACAGAGAGACAGAAAGCAAGAAATCACCCCCCCAGGGGGGATGGCCACACCGCAATCCCTTCTCCTCCATTCTCCTCTCAGGATCTTGGGCACGCACACACATGCGCCCAGCGTGAGTTTAAGCCACCGGGTCCGGGACTTGAACTGCGGTCGACTACATGGGAATCCAGCGACATAGCCATTACGCTAACTGCTGTCCCATCCTTTTATTCCCTGAAACACTCGGGAATATTTTTATCCTGCCCTTCAAAGAGGCCAGTTGCTGGAAGAACTGTCGTGTAGGAATCAGGATTGAAATCAAGCTTGAGGCAGAGCCACGAGCGCAACCCTCAGAGGAGGGGCCCCTCCAGCCATCCCCCCTGAGCTGGGGACTCTCCAGGAACCCCCGGCCCACCGTGGTCCCTCTGGGGCTGAGCCACAGGACAGTGGGGGTCGTAGGGTGTGTTCTCACCTCCAGGTCTCAGCGGAGGGCTGGGTGGGGTGTGGCAAGGAGGAGTAGCGGGGTGACTTCAGGGAAGGCCCCTGGCCACGACAGCACTGCCGTCTACTGCTGGGAGGACGCCCCGTCCCCTTGGTGGGCACACGCCCGGTAC
The DNA here is from genome assembly GCA_026018925.1 of Tupaia tana. NCBI lineage: Eukaryota > Metazoa > Chordata > Mammalia > Scandentia > Tupaiidae > Tupaia > Tupaia tana. The sequence goes on along the minus strand of JAKSZU010000026.1, from coordinate 29,236,171 downwards.
CATCGCTAAGTCGGGGCCTCCTTGCCCGGCCACGTGGGATTTCTTTGCAGCCACCACTCAGTGCCAGGGACTGACGGCCCCGTCCCCGAGGCTGACACGGAGCCCTGCCGGGCCCTTCTCCTGCGGTCGTCTCAGAGGCTAAATGGACCAGGCGCCTGCCCAGGGCGCGGAGCCCTCTGACCCGCGCCCTCATCCATCACCCTGGACCGGCCGCGAGAGCACAGCTCAGCCGGCTTCCAGGGGCGGGGCTCCCGCAGCCGCGTTGACAAAGCACAGACAGTTCATTTTTCACGGGGAGCAATCGCGATCCCCCCCGCCCCTGCCCCGGGCTGGCGGCTCTAGACAGGTGACCAGCCCCAGCCCCGACGGCCGCGAGTCTCAGGCTTGGGGAGAAGAGGCAGGAGGACGGGGCCCAGGGACCGGGAAGGTGAGGGGGGAAGAGGAGGCTCCTCTGGGCAGGCCGTGGTGTGGGCACGTGCCGGGGTCTCGGGGCTGGTGAGGACTGGCCCAGCTTGCTTGAGGACTTGGGCTCGCTGGGCTGCTCTGGGGCTCTTCCCTCCAACCCTGTTCTTCGGGGTTCTCCATCAGTCCCATGCTGATGGGATCAGCCATCAAGGGGGTGGGCAGGGGGGTGCCAGGGACAGGTCCTCCCAGGCTGGCTGCACCCCTGACCCATCTCCACCCTCGCCACCCCCAGGGCCCGGCAGGGAGGCAGCTGGTCTCTGGAGCCCCTTCTCCCCCAAACTCAGGTGTCAGGGTCCTTCCAGTTGCTGACGGCTCCGCTGTCCCCGCAGGCCGACTGCAGCCCCCACCTGCTCCTTCTGGCCGGCTACGAGGACGGATCGGTGGCCCTGTGGGACGTCTCTGAGCGGAAGGTGTGCAGTCGCGTCGCCTGCCACGAGGAACCCGTCATGGGCCTCGACTTCGACTCCCAGAAGGCCCGGGGCGTCTCGGGCTCGGCGGGGAGAGCGCTGGCTGTCTGGAGCCTGGATGGGCAGCAGGCCCTGCAGGTCAGTGTGCCGGGCCCGGCCTCATTTATCCTGCTCTGCACTAACAGTCTGATAGGCTGAAACAATATTTAGGCATGAAGAGGAGCCGCTGCAGATCCCCGGCTAATTAATCACCCGGAGGCGGGTGCGGGCGGGCCTGTCCGCGGCCGGCGCAGGAGGAAGGGGGCGTGGGCCTCGGCGAGCCGTTTCACATGGTTTGGGTTTCTCCCAGACCTCGGGTTCACGGCAGTCACGTCTTGTCCATCTCGGGAAAGGCACGTAGAGTCCGGGAACACTCAAACCCCTTTGTGAAAACCCAGAGGAGTCTGCTCAGTACGGAACTGATTAATCAAAAAAAAAAAAAAAAGAACCCATGCGGAAGACTGCGCGAGCCTCAGCCCCCGGGGGTGGTCTGGGCCGACCTGAGGGAAGCCCCCCAGGGAGGGTGTGAGGCCTCAGCCAGAGGGGACAATGGAGACCTTCCCAGGTGTCCAGGCCTGGGCCCATGGCCCTAGTGCCCAGTGCAGGGTGGCCCGGCCTGCACCCTCAGCCATGTCTGGGACAGGAGGTTGGGGTCCGAGCCAGCAGGGGTGGGAGCCTCTTCCAGGCCCTGCCCAGCCCCGGACGCCTGCAGCCGGGGAAGGGGTCAGCCCTGGGTGAGAACCAGGACTTGATTAGCAGAAGGGGCGCAAGTGCCACTGAGTGGTCCCCAGTGCCACTGAGGCGTCACCAAGCAGGGGTGGGTGGGGGCCTGTCCCGGGCCCTCGCCCCATCCTGCTGTGGGCCTAGAGCTACAGGCCGTGGGCTTCTGGGGGTGGGTGGGCCAGGAGCCACAGGAAACTGAGACTCGGCAGGCGGAGACATCTTTGGACGGCTCTGTGAACACGCGGATCTGGGGCTGCGTGTCCCTCAGGGTGACTGGCAGGGCCAGCAGGAGGCCAGCGCCTGCTCCATTGGGCTCTGAGCCCCAGGCCACCGAGGACAGCGCCCAGGGCTGTCCTCCTCTGTGGGGCTCCTCTGTGGTCCAGGTTTGCCCCACCTGACAGGGAGCCACACACGGGGCAGCACGTGGCCTCGCCCAACCAGGCTGCCGATGCCAGGGCTGGAGCCCACCTCTGTGGCCTGCCAGGCCTCCCCTCGTGGGCACTGCCAGAGCTCTGAGAGGACTGGGGAGGGGAGGAGTGGCCCCTCTGAAATTGAGGGCTAGCTGGAGGGGTGGGGTGCTCCCGAGCAGCCCTCATGCCGATGGACATCACTGACCCCAGGGTGCAGCGGGGGGTGTCGTCATGAGGTCCTCCTGAGAGTGAGCGAGCGAGGACAGCAGGCGGACGGCAGTGGGGACGGGGGTCCTGGCCAGGAGGAGAGAAAGGAGGGAAGGGGCGCCCAGTGAGCGGAGCCTCGCGGGCCCACGGGTGTGCGAGGTGGAGCCGGGTGCCCCATTGGAGGGCTGAGGCCAGGACAGCGTGAGTTCCCTGCGGGCAGCGTCGGAGCAGGAGGGGCAGTGCGGGGCGGGGCACGGCGGTGCGCCACACAGGAGCAGGGTGCGTGCCGGGCCTCTCGGGCACCGCCTGTCCCCTATGGAGAGCCTGTGCCGGGCACACAGTGGCCTCGGAGTGAAGCCGGCCTGCCCCGCCACATTTCAGTCATCCAGGGAGGCCCACCAAGGCCTGTGGTGAGGGGCGGAGCTTCCCACGCCTCCAACCACACCCGGGAGGAAGGGTCTTCTCCCAGCCTCAGGTGCTGAGCCCAGCCACGAGGGCTGGAGGGGCTCTCCCATGCGCCCCCCCACCTTTCGAGCCTGGCGGGGACCCTGCGGCGATGTCCCCATGAGCCCAGAATTCATCCTGCTGTTGGCTTGGCCCTTCTCAGCCCGACTTTGCAAAGGGCTGAAGACCCAGGGCTGCACCCCCACCCAGGCCCCCAGGGAAGGGCCTTCCTGCACCCCAGCCCAGACCTGCCTGGTCTCTCCTGGCAAGGTTCGGGGTGCAGCTGCTGGAAATTAAGACTTAATTTATGGGGCGTGTCCCAGTCCAGAGATGAACTTTTACTGTACTGATGGATTGAAAAGTTGAAGCAGAAGGGGGACCAGGTATTAATGAATTGAAAAGTTAAAGCAGAAGGGGGACCAGGCCTTGCCACATGGAAGGGGGTACGTGTCGGGGGGCGTGCTGGGCAGGGCCTCCCTCAGAGCCCACATCAAAGGCAGAGAGTCCCCGCCCGCGCCGAGCACCTCTGTGTGCCAAGAAGGGCTGTGGGAGGGGAGAGAGCAACCCCGGGGGAGAGGGCGACCCCCGTGGAAAGGGCGAAGGCCCACACTGCGCACAGCACCCAGCATCGTTGGGCCTTGGACAGTCGGCTTCTATGACGCGGGCCTCTAGGGAAGAAGCCCCAGGGGTGCCCCGCCGGGGCCAGCTATCTGAGAGTGTCCCTGACACCAGAGAGCAGGTGAGGGGCTGCCTCTCGTCCTCACCCACCTGGCGGTGCTGCCGGCCTCACCCGACAGCCACGTGGGCACAGATGTGCCTCCTCGCATCCTCCTGCTGCGGCCTCTAATGAACCCGAGTCCACCTCCCCCCCGCCAGGCGCTGGGAGCAGAGCCCCGGCCGAGGTTGCCGCAGCGGAGCCGAGCGTGGGTAATCGGAACCAGATGGCGCCACGCTGTGCCACGCATTCCTGGCACCTGAGCTCATGCGCTGTGAGCCACTGGTGGACAGAGAGCCCGGTCCAGGCCGGGCTCAGCCAGGAGCCGTGGAGGTGACGAGGAGGCTGCCCGCCTCGGGGTGCAGCCCCCCGGGTGCACAGGAGCACACGGTGTCCCCAGAGCCGCGTGGGCCTGAGCCAGGTGGCTTTCCTGCCAGCCGGAGGGCTGGGGCCTGGGCCGTCGGCGGACGCAGGTGGTGCGCAGGCCCCATTCCTTCCGCCGTGCTTGGGGCAGGGCCCGTGAGCCTTGAAGCAGGGACTGATTTACAGCCAGTAGTATTTTTAGGTCTTTAATAATGAGGCTCCCCCACCCCAGTCAGCTGGCCGGGAAACAGACCCACCAGACCCACCGCGGCTCTCCCCAGTCACGCCCGGCCGGGCTTCCCGCTGCCGTCCCATCTGCACGACAGCAGCCGCAAAGCCGCCTGGGCCCCAGGAGGGCGACTGCAGGCAGGGCTGGGTCAGCTCCACGGGCAGCCGGTGCTCCCAGGACGAAAGGACTGTCGCAGCGTGGCAGGCACGTGCAGCCACCCTCAGCGGCAGGAAGGCAGTGGGCCAGGCTCTGGCTGCTGGCTACAGCCAGTGTCTCCCCTGGTCACTGCGGGGCCAGGATGGGGAACAGCCCAGGACAGGCTCTGACCTTTCTCCAGGTCGGGCCCCCACCCTGGCTTCTCTGGTCTCTCCCACTTCCTGTGGGAACCCAGTCCTCAGCCCAGTGCTTCTTCCTCGGGCCGGGCCGTTCCTGTTCAGGAGTGGCCCTGTCCCTGTGGGCGGCGGCCTGGCTGGGCGTCTCAGCCCGGCGCAGGTGAGGGCTGGCTGGTGTGGAGGTGCCCCTGCCCTGCGCCCACCTGCTGCCCCGGGGAGACCCCAGTTCTGGCTGTCTGGAATGCTCTGCTTGCCTCGGCCCAGGGCGGCCAGTTGTCGGTGCAGGTTGAAAAGCATCACTCCTCTCCCTGGGACACGCACCTGTGAGCAGGTGGCTGTGAAGTTGGAGAACCAAGGGAGAGAGCCCGAAGCAGGGCGCTGAGTGAGTCCAGCGAGACCACTGCTCGGTGCTCAGGCTCTGCCCTACCCGGGCAAACCAGCCAGCCATTCCCCTCTGCATCTCAGCGTCGTGGGCAGGGATCCTGGGTCTGCAGACGTGGCACACGTGCCCATGCATTTGCTGGTCATGGCGGCCGAGGGCAGGTGATAGCAGCCCTGGTGTGAGCTGAGTGAGGAGGAGGAGAGGGAGGCAGGGAGGGAGCGTGGAGGGAAAAGATGTGGCCCCAGCAGCCAGGCATTGCACACACCGAGGGCCCACCTGGGCTCACGGTCACCAAATGGACATGCTGGACCCCTTTGCGCCAGCCCTGCAGGAAGCAAAGAGACCCCGGGGCCAGGCTCAATAAGGGGGTAAAGTGTTAAGAACACCTAGGTGCTGGCTGCAGGGTGGAGGGAGGGAGATGGGGTGTCCGGCTGCAGGTCGGAGGGAGGGAGATGGGGTGTCCGGCTGCAGGTTGGAGGAAGGGGCTGGGGTGCCCTGCTGCAGGTCGGAGGGAGGGAGGGGGCTGGGGGTGCCCTGGCTGCAGGACAGAGGAAGGGGGCTGGGGTGCCCTGGCTGCAGGGTGGAGGGAGGGAGGGGGCTGGGGTGCCTTTGCTGCAGGTCGGAGGAAGGGGCTGGGGCACCCTGGCTGCAGCTCGGAGGAAGGGGCTGGGGTGCCCCGCTGCAGGTCGGAGGGAGGAAGGGGCTGGGGTGCCCCGCTGCAGGTCGGAGGGAGGAAGGGGGCTGGGGCGCCCTGCGGCAGGTCGGAGGGCGGGGGTGGGGTACACCAGCTGCGGGTCGTCAGTAGGTCCTCCTCACCAGGTGAGGCTCCTTCTGTTCCTCATGGGGGAAAGGGTCTGGACCGTGAATGGGTACCAGATTTCACCAGACGCTTTCACCGCGTGTCTCAGACACGTACGTCTTTTCCTCCTAAATCTGCTCATTTACTGGGTTGTGTTGTTGGCTATTCTTTAAACATTAAAACAACTGAGCAGGCCTAGGTAACCCGCTAGGTAACGTGACCTCATCCTGCTGGGCCTGGCCAGTTTTTCAGACTTGCACCCCTACCTCCTGGCTCCTGGCTGTGCCGTGGGTCCAGGATGACAGGGTCCCAGAGCCGGGAAGAGCACCCCCACCCCGGGCACGGACATCAGTGTCTTGAGTGACCACGGCCTGCTTTCGCCTGTTCAGCCAACAAGCAGGAATTTTCTCCGTGGGGAAAGCTCAATTCTTTATGGGTTAATTCCGGATTCTCGATTTGGGGGAAGTTGTGTTTTTGCTAGGAAGTTTCCTCATGAGCAGTTGTTTAGTTGTTTGTAATGATCGTTAGAATTTCTGCTGTACTCACATGCTGCTGCTTTTTTATTCCTGATCGGTCTTCCTTCTGTTGATCCTTGAAAATCTATATTTTTTAAAAAAAGTTTCTTTCTTTCATGAGAGCAAGAAACAGAGAGAGAGGAAGGGACAAGCACCTTCGACAGGGTCCCACACCGTGACCACCAGTCCTGCCAGCTAACCACGATCAGGGGCGTGTCCAGGCGGATGGAGGACTCGAACCCAGATCTCCCATACTGCTCCAGCAGCTCTCAAACAACTCGTTAGTGCACCGCCCAGCTGCACCAACATCTTTATTTTTGCTTCTTTTTCAAATTTGCACTCACCGGAGAGAGACAGAGAGAGTGAGAGCTCACCCCCCCCCGGGGGGGGGATGGTCATACTACAACCCCTTCTCCTCCATTCTTTCGGGGTTTGGGGCACTCATGAGTGTTTTTCACACCACCAGTTTCAGGACTCGAACCGTGTAGTGGTCCACGTGGGACCCAGCTGCCTTAACCTCTACACCACCTGCTGGCCCTGAAAGTCTCTCGTTTTCTCTTTCCTCATTTCTGTTCTTGTCTCTTCCTCTGTCCCATGTTCCCTGCGTCCCATCTGCATTGGGCGTGTAACCCGAGGGTCCTCAGCCTTCCTTTGCCCACCGAACGTGGCGGCCTGTGTCTCGCTGGGTGACTCTAGCAGGGTGCCACGTGGCGAGATGTCACTGTCATCATCCCTCGCTCCCGGCAGGCCCTGTTTTTCTCTCTCCTCTGGCTGCTGCACTGAACTCACCCCAGTAACTTTGTTTCCAAATGTTCGATTTTCTTTCCCAGGTTATCTTTTACTTTTCATTTTCAAACTTAATTGCCCTGTGGTCAGAGAACAAGGTCTGAATGATATCAGTTCTTTGAAATGCGAGGGGCCATCCAGTTCCCATAAGTATCGCACATGTTCCTGGGGAGGAGGGGCGGGCGCCCAGGCCGCTGCATGTGACCAAGCCCCAGAGGTGCAGGCCCCTCCTGGGTCCTTTCCTCGTTTGCTTTATGCAATTTTCTTTCTTTTTTTTTTTTTTTTAAGAGAGATTTTTTGCTATAGTGCGCATGCGCTCTCCAGAAAGACAAAGAGAAACAGAGAGACAAAAAAGACAAGAAATCACCCCCCGGGGGAATGGCCACACCACAATCCCTTCTTCCCTCCTCAGGATCTTGGGCACGCATGCACACGTGCCCAGCGTGAGTTTTAAGTCACCGGGTCCAGGACTTGAACTGCAGTTGACTACATGGGAGTGCAGCAACGTAACCATTATGCCGTCAGCTGATCCCTATGCATTTTTTTTTCCTTCAAAGTAGGCTGAAACTAAGATCTAGTGAGAGCCTCATACTGCTGCTCTTATTAGTAGGGAACTGAAGGGCAGCCTGTCACCTTCGGTCAATCTGTGTCTCTAAGTTTTCTAACAATTTCCCCCCTTTAAAAAAAAAATCTTTTATAGAGAGCTTACACCGAGAAAAGAATCACCCTTGGTTAATGTATTATATTTCTCAGTTTGCTTTAGGGCATACGCACTTACCAGGGAGAGCGAGAGGGAGAGAATGCGTGAACGTGAGAAAGCATCCCCCAGGGGGATGGCCTCACTGCAGTCCCTTCTCCACTCTCCTCTTAGGATTTTGGGCACACACGCACACATGCACCTGCTGTGATTTTCAAGCGCCAGGTCTGGGACTCGAACCACAGAATCAGCTATTTGGGATCCAGCCACCTTAACCTCCACGGCACCTGCTGGCCCGACTCACTTCACTTTTTGAATCCTTTTACCTCCAGCCGTCCTGCAGATGATGTATCTGCGTGGAGCTGGGCCTCGCACCAGCGGAGGCATTTCGTGTGTGAATGTTGCCCGTTCTTGTATCTCAGCCCTCCTCCCACGTCCTTCAGCACGGCTCGTGGTGGCCGCGGAGGGCCGGGCGCTCTGAGTGTGTGTCTGAGAGGCACCTGCGGGGCCCACAGCTCTGGGGACTGCTGCTCCCCTGGGCTGTCACAAAGTCAGCTCCCAGCCTAGGCACCTTCCGCTCTGGGTCTCTCCCACAATGTCAGCATATTGTGTCCTCATTTTTTTTACGTTTTGTTGTTGTTATTACTATCTTTTTTTAGATTTTTGTCATAGGGCATGTATGCTTTCCAGAGAGACAGAGACAGTGAGAGTTTAGTGAGACATCACCCCGCAGGAGAGATGGCTACCTACCATAATCCCTTCTCCTCCATTCTCCTCTTGGGATTTTGCGCACACACACATACACATGCCTGGCATGTGTTTCAAGCCACTGGATCTGGGACTTGAACTACAGTCAGCCAGGTGGGAGTCCAGTGCCTTAACCATCACACCACCTGCTGGTCCCTATTTATTTACTTATTTACTTACTTTTTTTTGGAGAGGGTTTTTTTTTTTTGGAGAGGTTTTTTCGCTATAGGGCGCATGCGCTCGCCAGACAGAGAGAGACAGAGAGACAGAAAGCGAGAAATCACCCCCCAGGGAGGATGGTCACGCCGCAATCCCTTCTCCATTCTCCTCTCGGGATCTTGGGCACACGCACATGCGCCTGGCGTGAGTTTTAAGCCACCGGGTCCGGGACGCGAACCGCGGTCGACTACATGGGAGTCCAGCGACATAGCCATTACGCTAACTGCTGTCCCGAGAGGTTGTTTTTTTTGTTTGTTTGTTTGTTTTTGTGCTATAGGGCGTGTGCACTCGCCAGAAAGGACAGACAGACAGAGAGACAGAAAGCGAGAAATCACCCCCCAGGGAGGATGGTCACGCTGCAATCCCTTCTCCTCCATTCTCCTCTCGGGATCTTGGGCACGCACGCACACGCGCCCGGCGTGAGTTTAAGCCACTGGGTCTGGGACGCGAACCGCGGTTGACTACATGGGAATCCAGCAACATAGCCATTACGCTAACTGCTGGTCCCTTTACTTACTTATTTAGCCAGAGGGTACATGCAATGGCTGGAGAGAAAGAGAACACCCCATGGGAGACAGCCACGCTGCAATCCCTTCTCCGTGTCTCCCTCTTTTTTAGGAGCGTGCACGCACACGCTCCTCGTGTGTTTTTCAAGCCACCAGATCCAGGACTTGAACTGCGCCATGGGCCACCTGGGACCCAGCTGCTTTAGCACCATGCCACCACCTGGCTCTTGTGTCCTCATCTTAATTCACTTCCAAATGTTTTCTCATTTCCCTCGTGATCTCTTCTTTGATCCCTAGGCTCCGTAGAAGTATATTGTTTAATTCCCAATATCTGGGTTTTGTGGATCTCTTTCATCTAGTTGTTGCCCTTGTCAGGGAGTGGGCCCTGTGCAAGGTCGGCATTTAGGAAGGCAGGGAGGCTCGCTGTTCGCGCCGCGCTTGGCCTGTCGGGGAGCACCCCGCGTGTTCTTGGGGAGGACGCGTGCTCTGCAGTTGCTGGGTGGCGCCTTCTGTCACCGGAACTGGGGTCGGCGGAGGTGTTCTGCGGTGGATCCAGCCTTCACTATCCTTACCGACTTTTTTTTTTTTTTTAAGTGATTTTTGCTATAAGGGCACATGCGCTCGCCAGAAAGACAGAGAGAGACAGAGAGACAGAAAGCGAGAAATCACCCCCCCAGGGGGGATGGCCACGCCGTAATCCCTTCTCCTCCATTCTCCTCTCAGGATCTCGGGCACACACGCACACGTACCTGGCATGAGTTTAAACCACCAGGTCCAGGACTTGAACCGCAGTCGACTACATGGGAGTCCAGTGACATAGCCATTACGCTAACTGCTGGTCCCCCCAGCATGAGTTTTAAGGCGCTAGGTCCAGGTTTCTAACCACAGTCAACTATGTGGGAGTCCAGCGACATAACCATTACACCACCTGCTAGTCCCTTGTTTTTGTTTTTTAACTTATACAAAATTAGAGGCCAGCCCATAATGTGATGGTTAAGGCAGCTGGATCCCACATATTGTGTGGTTCAAATCCCAGACCCAGTGGCTTGAAAAATATTCTGGACACGTGTGCGTGCATGCCCAAAACCCTGAAAGAAGGGAGAAATGGAGAAGGGAGTGCAGCGTGACCAAGCCCCGTGGGGGGTGCTTTCTCCTTCTCTCCTACCCCCTGGCAAATTAAAAAACAAAAAACCTATAAGAAATTAAAAATCCACTATTTGATATTTACTCTCCCGTTTGCCATTTCTGGTGCGCTTTCTATAGGTCCAGGTTTCTATATGTCATTATTTCCCTTTGACTGGCAATATATCCAATCACTTATTTATTTATTTTTTTTGTAGAGGTTTTTGCTATAGGGTGCATGTGCTCGCCTGAAAGACAGAGAGACAGAAAGCGAGAAATCACCCCCCAGGGGGGATGACCACGCTACAATCCCTTCTCCTCCATTCTCCTCTCGGGATCTTGGGCACGCACGCACACGTGCCCAGTGTGAGTTTTAAGACACCGGGTCTAGGACTCGAACCACGGTCGACTACGTGGGAGTCCAGCAACATAGCCATTACGCTAACTGCTGATTCCTCCAATCACTTTTCTTGTAGTGCAGTTCTGCTGGGGGAAAAAATCTCTTAACTGTTGCTTACCCCCAAAATGTCTTTATTTCACTCTCCTTTTGGCTGGACCATTTTTCTTGACCGTTTTCACTCACTCTTCTTCCTAGGACGCTAGAACTTTAGACAGTTTGATATCTTCCCATCACTCCCCAAGGCTCTTCATCACTCACTTTCTTCTTTCTTTCTCTCTTTCTCTCTCTCTGCCATAGGGTGTGTACACCGGCCAGAGAGAGTAAGAGAGAAACAGAGAAATCACGTCCCAGTGGGAAATTATACTACAATCCCTTCCCTCTCATTTAGATTCGGGGAACACACACATACACTCCCACATGTCTGTTTTTTTAAGAGGTTTTTGCTATAGGGCACGTGCGCTTGCCAGTCAGAGAGATACAGAGAGACAGAAAGTGAGAAATCACCCCCCAGGGGTGATGGCTACGCCGCAATCCCTTCTCCTCCATTCTCCTCTCGGGATCTTGGGCACGCACGCACACGCGCCCGGTGTGAGTTTTAAACCACCGGGTCCGGGACGCGAACCGCGGTCGACGATGTGGGAGTCCAGCGACATAGCCATGACGCTAACTGCTGGTCCCTGAATTCTGTTATTTTGCTCTGAAGAGTGTTTGCTTTGATCCCAGTAGGTAGTTCAGTTCCTGGCTGTTCACCTTGAACTTGTGTGGACTTGGCTTTGTGCTTTGTTAGGGCAGGTGTGTCATTTCCAGGCTCCTTTCAGTGTGGGAGAAATCCACCTCCACACTCCGCCTCCCCTTCACACCTTGTTTGGGCTTGATTTCCAGCTCTATTACAAAAGGTCTAAGGTAGACCTTACTCTAACGCAGATCCTGATTGCTAATGTGAGGCCCTTCTGGCATCTCCCTGGTCTTAGGTTATCGTGCAGTATTTGTATCTGGATCGACTGCCCCCCAGCCCTGCTGACCTCTCGCACCTGTTTCACTTCACCCTGCAGTAGCCACTCTCTGTAAGCCCTGTGTAGTTTCCCCAAGCATGCCCATCTTTGCACGGGGATTCATGAGGCACCCACACATTATCTTTGGCAGCCCCCAGGCACCCCCAAGTTCCCTCTATTCTGATCCCTTGCCCCCATAAGTTTCAGTCCCATGTTCTGCCTGGACTTTAAGGCCAGGATATTGTCCCTGGGCAGAGAGTACTGGGGTATTTGGGAGGCTCACACCATCAGCCACCCCTCTGTGCCTGTTACCAAGGCCTGTGAACAGCTGCCTTGTACATTTTGCCCACTTTTAGTATCATTCACAGCAAAAGGGCTAGTCTGGTACCAGTTACTCTGCCGTAGCCACTTTCTCGTGATTCTTGCATTATGAATGACAAACCTATTTATCTGCTAAATAGATAGTCATAGCTCTCCATTATGAATCATAATCCTTTATCTTTGTTAAGTATCATTTATGGTCTCAGTTCATGCTTTTAGCTCTGAATTCAATTTTTCCCACTACTAAGATGGGACTCCTGATTTCTCTTTTGCATTTTCCTGGTATATTTTTGGATATACCAGTCATTCCTTTGGAACCTCTCCGTTACATAGTAGATGTGTCTTTAACTTTGGACTTCCATCACAAAACTGTTGAGTGTAGTTATATTTTATGACTTCATGCAGATATAGGAGGGGCCTTCCAAAAGTCCATGGAAAATGCATATTATCAAAAAAGTATGCATGGATTTTAAAATTATTTTGTGGCATAATAAACATAGTTTAATTCCATTTCTCCACAAGTTTTTTGAAGTCCCCTCTTATAATGGCAAATCCTAGGAAACCAAGGCACCTATGCTCAGGTAGGAGAGAAGGTAATATTGTTATCACTTATGGTGGGGTGTGAGATGATCTCTCAAATGTGAGATTTACTCTGTATCTTTGGCCCTAGGTGACAAAAGAGGAGCAAACCAGTCCACTTAACCAACATCTCATCTGTCTCCCTACCCTCCCTTATTTCTGTTAGTTACATAACCGGTTCTATAGTCATAATCCCCATATTGTCTTAGACCTAATCCTGCAGGTAAGTAGATTCAGTGCTCTCTGCCAGACCATTTGCTATAGTTCTCTAGTTATCTCCCATTAGAGTGGCATTAATCTTCTAGTTCTTCAAGAAGAGCTTATGGGAGCAATATTCTTTGAGTTCTTACATGTTCAAAAATGTTCGTACATTGTTTTTATACTTGAGCGACAGTTTGGCTGGATATAAAATTCTTGGGATTGCGCTTTCCTCCCCAGTCTTTGTAGGCACCATTCCACTGTCTGCTGGCACAGATGTGGCCATGGGACATTCTGCCTGACTGTCTGAAGGACCTTTTTAGCTATTAAATCCAATAATTTTCTAGAGTTTAATGTGGACCAATCTAGCCTTTCTTTGGACTAAGAAAGATTTTAAGTTCTAGCAATTCCAATTGTTTTCTAAGTCAGTGGAAGTCGAGCCCTCTGTCTTCCATCTCAGTCATTTTCTCTCCAGTCCATTTCACTCTCTATTTCCCTTTTACGTTACTCACTTTTTATCATTCCTCTCTGTCCCTTACTCTCTTATTAGGAGATTTCTTCTGCTATTTCTGATTCCCCTTCATTTCTTTTTAAAATTTTTTAAGATTTGCCAGAGGGCCTATGTGCTCACTGGAGAGACACAGAGAAAAAGAGAGTGAGAAAACGAGAAAGCATCTCCCATGGAGCTTGGTCACACCACAATCTCCTTTCCTCCCTTTCTTCCTCCTTTGGAGATTTTTGACATGCACATACGTACACCTGACAAATTTTCTATCTATCTATTTATTTAAATTTTACCAGAGAGGGACAGAGGGAGAGAGCGAGAAAAATGGAAAGTGAGAAAGCAAACCAGCAGATCCAGGACTGAAACCATGGTCAGCCATGTGGGAATCCAGCACTCTTAACCACCGCGCCACCTGCTGGCCCCAACCCAGCAAATTTTCTAAAACTGCCAGGTCCCAGACTTGAACGCATGGTTGGCCATGTGGGGTCCACCATACCATTGGTTGGCCCCTCTTTATTTGAGTTTCTTTTGCCACCTTTGAGTTTCCGTCCACTTCTTTCCTGAGGTCTGCCAGGTCAAGTTTCCTTCTTGACAATTGCTACTGTATGTGCTTGGGTTTCTTTTTTTATTCTTTTTCTTTCTTTCTTTTTTTTCTTTATTTCATTTTCTTTTATGAGAGAGAAAGAAGGAAATAGAGTTAGAATTTTTTTAAATTCATATAGTGCATGCATTCATATACACATACAAGAGAGAAAAAATAAGACAGTGCCCTTGACAGGGTCTGGTCATGCCACAATCCTCTCCCACCCCCGTAGTTCGGCAGGATCATGGACACACACGTGCCTGGCACATTTCAGGCCAGATTGGGCCGTGAGCCATACCCAGGCTTGGTCAGGTGTCTTCCAGCACTGCAGTCCTGCGTACTGTGGACTCTCCTCCTAGGCAGGACCTGAGATAGGAAACTTTTTTATTTTAGTACTTTTTTGCTATAAGGTGCATGTGCTCGCTGCAAAGAAACAGAAAGAATGGGGGTGGGTGAGAAATCACCTCTTATGGGGGATGGCCATGCCATAGTCCTTACTCCATTCTCCTCCTAGGATTTGGGGCGTGCATGGACCTGCTCCTGGCATGATTTTTTTAATATATATATATATTATTTTTTATTTATTTGACCAGAGAGGAACAGAGAGAGAGAAAGTGAGAAAGCAAGCCACCAGGGCCAGGGACTCGAACTGCGGTCTGCCATGTGGGAGTCCTGCGCCCTTAACCACCACGCCACCTGCTGGCCCCCCCAGCATGATTTTTTTTTTCTTTTTTTTGGAGAGGTTTTTTTCTTATTGAGCGCGTGCGCTTGCCAGAAAGACAGAGAGATGGAAAGTGAGAAATCACCCCCCAGGGAGGATGGCCATGCTGCAATCCCTTCTCCTCCATTCTCCTCTTGGTATCTTGGGCATGCACGCACACGCACATGGTGTGAGTTTAAGCCACCAGGTCTGGGACTCGAACCGCAGTTGACTGCATGGGAGTCCAGCGACATAGCTATTACGCTAACTGCCGGTCCCTCCCGGCATGATTTTTGAGCCGCTGGGTCTGGGATTCAAACTTCACAGTCGGCTGTGTGGTATCTAGATGCCTTAACTCTTATACCAGCACTGGCCTGGGGTAGAAAACAGAGTGTCTCCTGGTGCCCCATCCCTCCTGCCCCAGGCTCCCAGTTAGTTAGGGTGTCAGGTGGCACGGCAGTGCTCATTGTGTTCAAGTTGGCCCGGAACATAACGTGGGCTTAATTTTTTTTTAAGATTTATTTATTTCCATTTGTTATTGTTTTAAATTTTACCAAACAGAGACGGAGAGAGAGAGAGAAAGGGAAAGCGAGAAAGCAAGCTGCCAGGTCTGGGGCCCAAACCATGGTCAGCCATGTGGGAATCCAGCACCTTTAACCACCATGCCACCTGCCGGCCCCATAACCTGGGCTTTCCACGTCACTTCCGGTCTCCCAAGCAGTGGCACCACCTGTGCACACCCTCGCTGGGCTGGGTTCTTGTTTTACAGTGGTAACTTAATTCAGTAAGTTTTCTTTTGTTAATCGTTCATTTATGAGGAACAGTGCCTGGTGGCAGTTTTCACTGGCTTCCGAAGGACATTACCATTTGTGTTTTCCCGTTTCTTTCCTCCTCTCGGCTGTGTTGTCTTTGCAGAGCTGAGCGCTTCTCAAGTGCCTGTCACTCAGCCTGGGGTCAGAAATGCCACATGCCCTGCGATGCACAGCACAGTCCTGGGGGTTAAGAACGGCCGTGACCATGAACAGCCCAGGAGGCAGGTGTCAGGCCGGGGTCAGGGCTTTCTGCTTGCCCCACACTGGGCGTGGGCACACTCAGCCCCCAGAGGGAGGTCAGTTCCTGACAGTGCTGTCCTTGCCATAATCCAGCACCCTGCGCCCTTCCCAGAGCCAGGCCGGGACTGCAGCTCGGCCCACGGGGGGAAGGAAGGCAGGCTGCGTGGCTTCTGCCACCTTCAGGCCATCCCCTGCGTCCTGCCCTCGGCCCGCTGGTTCTCACTCATGGTGGCTCTTTTGCATTTCCCAGTCCCACTTAGTTCTGCTGAAGGCGGAGTTTGTGTTTCTCCTACTCCTCCAGCTTCCGGTGGTGGCCAAGGTTTCCTCAGGACTGACGCTGACCTTGGCCCGCTGTCAGCTGGAAATGCTGCCTCTCACGAGGTGAGGGGTGCAGGGTCCGTGGCCCCAGCCCCACTGAAGCTCTTCTGCATGTCAAAAGGATTGACCAAAGGCAAAGCTCAGGAGGAGCCAGGCTGGCCCAGAGCAGGGAGGGGGTGGGGGGGGACAGACATGCCGCCATCATGGGCATGTGGCTCTCCTTGTTCCAGCTATGGGGCTGGGGACACCTGTGGCCAATGCCCCCGTGACAGGCCTCAGGAGCCCCCGACACACCTTCCCACTGCTGTCTCCTGCAGGTGCGTGGAACTCACCAGCTCACGAATCCCGGCATCTCTGACGTCACCATCCGAGCAGACCGCAAGATCCTGGCCACAGCGGGCTGGGACCACCAGGTCCGTGTGTTTCACTGGCGGACAATGAAGCCGCTGGCCGTGCTGGCCTTCCACAGTGCCACCATCCACTGTGTGGCCTTTGCCACCGATGGCCTGCTGGCAGCGGGGTCCGGGGACCAGCGCATCAGCATCTGGTCCATCTACTCACGCACGTGACTCGCCGGCTCCTGCTCGGAAGACGCGAGGGCAGGGAGGGGGCACCGGACTCAGCCTTGACTCAGTCACGTAGAAACTGCCCTGACAGGCCCCCGAGGACCAGCAGGCCCCCGGCCGAGGGCCGCAGAGTCCTGACTCGCCTTCCTTTGGCTCTGGGCATCTGGTCTGGCTAGGAGACATTGCTCGGGCCTGGCAGTGTCCCCAGCCCGAGGTTATTTTCTAATAAATGCATTTTCTTTTTTTTCTTCTTCTTTTTTTGGGGGGAGAGGTTTTTGGTATGGGGAGCGTGCGCTTGCCAGAAAGGCAGAGACAAAGAGACAGAAAGTGAGAAATCACCTCCCAGGGGGGATGGCCATGCCGCAATCCCTTCTCCTCCATTCTCCTCTCGGGGTCTTGGACACGCACGCACACGCGCCCGGCGTGAGTTTAAGCCACCGGGTCCGGGACTTGAACCACGGTTGACTACGTGGGAGTCCAACGACACAGCCATTAGGCTAACTGCCGGTCCCTCTAATAAATACATTTTCTGATGCGGACCTGCAGGCTTGAGGCAGGGACTGTGCAGGGAGACACACCCAGCCCGCATTTGGACCCTGCTCTCGAACCTTTTACTGTTGGATGGGTGACCTGAGTCTGGCACCGCAGGACCCTAAACCTGGCACCTGCTGGCTTCCACATCCTCTCACCCCAGAGCAGGAGTCCTGACCCACAGGGCTGAGGCGAGGTCGGAGGCGAGCACCAGCTGAAGAGTGAGCAGGAGCAGGCCGCTGGGGCAGAAAGGGCTCACGGCGCCTGTGCAGGGGGGAGGACGCACCGCCCCAGGGCGAGCGAGCTGCACGGGCCGGAGGGCTGACTGCAGGCGAGCTCCAGGCAGGGAGCGCAAAGGCGTAAGGGGAGATAGGTACAGCCAGGCCCGGCACAGCAGCCAGGCCACGTGTCCCCACTGTGTTTCCCATGCACGGTGGCCTGCAGGCGCCAACACGGTGAAACTGGCGCTCAGCCCCTGAAACAGCCAGCACGGCTGAACCCAGCCCGACGGCCTCGAGTGGGTGTGGACCGGGAAGGAACAGGAACCCGAAAATGGGGGTGGGGACGACAGGTCCCTAAGGAGCTGGGGACCTTGAGCCTTGACGTCCTTGTAGCCACAAGAGCCCCCACCCTGCCTGAGCAGGCTGACTCCCCTCTTAGTGTTCCTCGCCCTGGACTCGAACCCTGCAAGAGTTGAGGGTGAGATGCAAAGTGTAACAGTGCAACAGAACGGCATGGTGGTTCCGGGCGGGGAGACAGAAATGTGGAGCAGAGGTGGGGCGGTGCGGAAGGTGGGCTCCGGGCGGCTGGGCCCCGCTCACTGAAGCAGGACTCGGGGAGCAGACATGGCCCGCGGAGCAGAGACGGCCCGCGGGGCTGCAAAGGCTCAGGGGGGCAGCTCGCCTGGAGTTGCTGGAACGTGAACCAAAACGTGGCCGCCCTGGGTGAAAACAAAATGCCCAACCAGCTGGGGACAGGAGAGGGATCCCTAGGAGAGGGACTGGAGTGTTCGAGGACTGGTCAAATCAGACCTCCTCACTCCTCTGTGAGGAAGAAAGCTGGTGGGGCCCAGCACCAAACCCCCCCAGAGCCCTGTGCAACTCTCCGAGGTCAGAGGTGACGGCGACCCCCGAGCTGGGAGGTCAGTGTCGGCCAGTTCGGGCCTGGCCTGGCCCCGTTAGCTCCATGGGACACCTGGAGGTCGGGCCATGTCCGGGAGGGTGGTTTACATGGCTAGAATATCAGAAGAGGTGTCAGTTGATCGTGGAAAGTGGCTGGGTTCAAAGGTCCCTAAGAGAGTGGTGGGTGCAGGAGGCCTGGTCACGGAGGGGCTGGACATGACTGAGGACTGAGAGTTCAAGGGGTCGAGATTCCGGGCCAGCCTCAGGGGCTGGTGGCTAAGGGAGTCAGATCACTTACCCAACCGTGTTTGAATCCTGGCCCCGGCAGCTTGAGAAAGCACCAGGTACGTGTGTGTGCACGCCCCAAATCCCAGCAGGAGGGAGAACTGGAGAAGAGACGGCCATGTGACCGTACCCTCCGTCTCCCTCTCCTCTCTGCCTGCCTCTTGGGTGTGCACACGTGCCCTCTGGCAAAAAGAACAAAGAAATTGAGCTCCCAGCTGAGGCTGCGCTTCTGGGGCAGCGGCTCCGGGTCCCGTCAGGACTGAGCGCCAGGTCCTTAGAGCGGCCTTGAACCTCCAGAGTGCAGACCCTCTTCTCTGACACCCGCTGCCGAGCACAGCCATAGACAGCAGGCACTCCTGTAGGTAGTCTTTTTTTTTTTAAGAGGTTTTTGCTATACAGCATGTGTGCTTGCCAGAAAGACAGAGAGAGAGAGAGAGAGAGACAGAAAGCGAGAAATCACCCCCCAGGGGGGATGGCCATGCCGCAATCCCTTCTCCTCCATTCTCCTCTCGGGATCTTGGGCACGCACGCACATGCGCCTGGCGTGAGTTTTAAGCCACTGGGTCCGGGACTCGAACCGCGGTCGACTACATGGGAGTCCAGTGACATAGCCATTACGCTAACTGCTGGTCCCTGGGTGGTCATTTTTTAAAAATAATTTATTTGTTATATATTTTTAAAGAATTATTTATTTTATTTATTATTACTTTATAATTTGACCAGAGAGAGAGGAGAGTGAGAAAGCAAGCCACCAGGCCCAGGACTTGAACTGTGGTCAGCCATGTGGAAGTCCAGCACCTTAACCACCACGCCACCTGCTGGCCCGTTCGAGTGGGTATTTTGGAAGGTGACTGCTTGTCCCACCTCCAGCAAAGCCTCTGCAGAGTGGCCGGTTCCGGTGGCTAGACCTGTGAGCACGCACACACACGTGCCCGGTGTGAGTTTAAGCCACCAGGTCCGGGACTCAAACCGCAGTCGACTACATGGGAGTCCAATAACTTAGCTATTACGCCATCTGCTGGTCCCTTTCGAGGGGCTTCCAAAGCCCTGTGTCAGCCTGCAGAGCCTGCTCAGAAGCCATGGCAGGTGCCAACCTGCACCTGTTAGGGCTGGAGAGTGACGCTCCTCGGCCAAGCTGCAACCACCGCCTTTCCTGGCTCTCACTGGAGGCCGTAGTGAGTGTGGATCTGCTGACAGGCGTTGTCTCGGGTCCCTCGTGAGTCCTGCCACTCCCCGAGGACAGGGTCAGCTCAGGGCCTGCTCCCCTGTGACCTCCCAGGACCCTCTGGAATCCGCAGTGTCAGTGGTTTTCACTAGCTTTGTGAATTCAAGAGTCATTTGATTTTTTTTTTTTTTTTTTTTTAGAGATTTTTGCTACAGGGCGCATATGCTCGTTGAAGAAAGACAGAAAGTGAGAAATCACCCCCCAGGGGGGTGGCTGTGCTATAATCCCTTCTCCTCCAGCCTCCTCTTGGGATTTTGGGCATGCACACATACATGCCCTACGTGACTTTTAAGTTGCTGAGTTCAGGACTCGAACCACGGTCGACTACGTGGGAGTCCAGTGACATAGCCATTACGCCAACTGCTGGTCCCTGGCATCATTTTAATATTGCACCATCCATGGCCGTAGCCGTGAGGATGCTGGGCCCACTGGAGCCCATGGCGAAGGTGCTGAGCTGGAGACGTACAGCCCAGGGCAGGCACCCAAGGCTCTGCGTAGCTCCGGGATGAGCCTGAGGGGTGGCAGGCTCCTAGCAGCGGGGTTCGACCCCTTGCCTCACCCACCACACGCCTTCGCACCTGCTCCAAGACCTTTCCTGTGGGCCAGTCCTATAGCCTAGTGGTTAAGGGAACCAGATCCCACGTGGCCAAATCTTCTTTTGAAGAGGTTTTTGCTATAGGGTATGTGCGCTCACCAGAAAGAGAGACAGAGAGACAGAAAGCGAGAAATCACCCCCCCAGGGGAGATGGACACACCACAATCCCTTCTCCTCCATTCTCCTCTCGGGATCTTAGGCACGCACGCACACGCGCCTGGTGTGAGTTTAAGCCACTGGGTCCGGGACTGGAACCGCGGTCGACTACGTGGGAGCCCAGCCACGCAGTCTTTATGCCAACTACTGGTCCCAGTTTATTTCTTCTATGAGGGGCAGAGCTGCAGAGAGAGGGGCAATCTCTAAAGAATTCCTATGCCAAGTGCCAGCCCATCTTCGCCGGCCTGGGTCTCAGCATGTGCCCACAGGCCGGAGGGGCTCAGGGAGGTCCCGGATGTGAGCCCAGAACCCTTGCCACGTGGGTCCGGTCACTACCATTGTGCCACACCACCTGGACCCCACCCTGCTCTTGTTGGGAGCTCCTGAGGGTCAGGAGTGAGGACTCGCCGAGGCTGTCCTCGCCTGGGGGCTCCCAGACTGCATTTGGGGTGTCAGCCGGGCTGGGGTCCTCTCCTGTTAGAATCCCTAGGCCTGGGCAGACCCTCTCCATCCACGGTCTCTGCAAGGTGATGTCCTCGCGGCCAGCAGGGATGCCCTTGGGGTGTCTGTGTTAAATTCAGATCTTTACCGCCAGGGAATCAGGGTCCCCATGAGCTGCCTCGGCGTGGGGGCGGGGCAGGGCTCCGTGCACAGCTGCCCCCACCTGTCCTGGTAGGTCCTGGCCTCCAGAGGACCCTGCTGCTGACCCTCGTCTGGCCCCACGGCCACGCTGCAAGGTGGGCCTGACATCACCCCAGCCTGCATCGCACTGCAAGTGTCTTTCGGACACGCCCCTGAAGGACGCCTTTCCCTTTGCCCCCTGAGTGTCGCTGAGGGATAACGGATGACTCTGAGAACAGGCTGGAGGTGACCCTGCAGGCAGTCTGAGCTCGGTGTTCTCAGACACGCTGAGGGGCCAGTCAACACCGAAGTCACGCGAGGACCGTCTTCGAGCCCAGCGTCTGCTGCCACCCCTGGGGCCGGCCGTGTGCTGACGGGCGGGCGGAGCGTGTCTCCACACCCCTCTGGCAGAGGTGCACCCAGGTGCTTCCCACCTGCGTCTCTGCCAAGAAGCCACAGAACACCCTCCACACAAAAGGCTGTTTGCACAGAGCAAAGCATCCCTTCAGGGGCTTCTTCGAAAGGCTTGGTAGTCAGCTAGCTCTACCTGCATGGAAAACCCGGGTGGAGGACCGCAAGCTGGCACCGACCTGCCAGTGCACCTGTGCCAGGCGGGCCACGCACCAAGCCAGCCCCGCACCTCTAGGAGGGCACCGCCGCTCCTGGTCTGGCCAGGGTTTCAGCGACTTCTGCTCACGAGTCGTTTCCGCACCTGACTTGGGGTGGAGGGCCCGTGGACAAGGTCGCAGGCCTGCCCTTCCGCGCCGCCCTCTTGCTTCGTCGGCTTCCGCAGCTGGCGAGGTCCTGCACTGGGAGGCCCACTAAGGACCGGGCTGGCAGAAAGCTCCTGGGTGAGTGGGGCCGGGGAAGGGCGAGGCACTGCTGAGTGGGAGGCCCACAGCTCTACCCGAAAGGCCTGCTGGGAAGCCGTGAGGGAAAGCACGGAGGGAACTCGAGGAAAGCAGGTTTAGGGGCTCCAGGCCTCGAATGGACAGCTCTCGCCTTCCACCAGCTGGGAGCGCCCTGGAGCAGCAGGGCACCTAGACCTCCCACCCCTGCCACCTCCTGTGTGCATGCCCAGCCTCCTGACCTGGGCTCTGAAACCCTGAGACAGTGGCATGTTGAAAAATAAAGTTAGAAATGGGACCAGCAGTTAACGTAGCGGCTATGTCGCTGAACCCCCATTTAGTTGACCATGGTTCGAGTCCCGGACCCGGTGGCTTAAACTCACGCTGGGTGCGTGTGCGTGCGTGCCCAAGATCCTGAGAGGAGAATGGAGGAGAAGGGATTGTGGTATGGCCATCCCTTCCTGGGGGGTGATTTCTCGCTTTCTGCCTCTCTGTCTCTCTGGCGAGCGTACATGCCCTATAGCAAAAAACCTCCCCAAAAAATAAATAAATAAATAGTCAGAAGCAAAGTTATTTAACATACAGAAAAATAGAAAATTACGTATATGGTAATATCTTGGACTGGACTAATATACAATGTATTCATGCTGGGAAAATCCATTTTGTATGCTGTAAAGATGTACAGTGATTGAATATAAACTATATATATAGATATATAGATATAAATTTTAAAAAGAAAAGGAGACCAGCAGTTGGCGTAATGGCTATGTCACTGGACTCCCATATAGTTGACCACAGTTAGAGTCCTGAATTTGGTGGCTTAAACTCACACCGGGCACGTGTACATGCATGCCCAAGTTCCTGAGAGGAGAATGGAGGAGAAAGGATTGCAGCGTGGCCATCCCCCCAGGGGGTGATTTCTCGTTTTTTGTCTCTGTCTCTCTCTGTCTTTCTAGCGAGCACACGCACCCTATAGCAAAAAACTCTCCAAAAAAAAAAAAAAAAGAAAGAAAGAAAAAATGAAGTCAGGGCCCGCCTGTGGCATGGTGTTTAAAGCAGCTGGAGCCCACGTGGCTGGCTGCACAGTTTGAGGCCTGGACCTGGTGGCTTGGAAATCAAAAAAATCCCAGTGATGTTTTTGATAAGAATAAAGAAACCCATTTCTAAAATTCATAGGGAGTCTCAAGGGCTCTTGAGTAGCCAAAGCAATCTTGAAACAGAATACGGAAGACTCACACTTGCTGATTTCAAAACTTACTACAGGGACCAGCAGTTAGCGTAATGGCTATGTCGCTGGACTCCCACGTAGTCGACCACGGTTCGAGTCCCGGACCCGGCGGCTTAAACTCACGCCGGGCGCGTGTGCGTGCGTGCCCAAGATCCCGACAGGAGAATGGAGGAGAAGGGATTGCGCCATGGCCATCCCCCCTGGGGGGTGATTTCCTGCTTTCTATCTCTCTGTCTCTCTCTGTCTGTCTGGCGAGCGCACGCGCCCTATAGCAAAAAAAACAAAAAAACAAAACAAAACAAAAAAACTTACTACAAAGCTACAGTAATCAGAACAGTGTGGTCTTGGCATAAAGACCAGTGGACTAGATCAGAGAGCCCAGAAAGAAACCCTGATGCGTGCGGTCAAATGGTTTTTGGCAAGAGTGCCAAGACCATTCAGTGGAAGAAATAACAAATGATTCTGGGCAGACCAGAGAATGAAGATAAAACTCGAGAATGAAACTGGAGTCTTACCTAACACCATATACAAAAATTAACTCAAAATGGATCAAAGACCTAATGTAAGGGGACCAGCAGGTTATGTGGTGGTTAAGGTGCTGGACACTCCCTCATGGTTGACCATGGTTCGAGTCCTGGACCTGGTGACTTGCTTTCTTACTTTCCCCTCCTCTTTCTCTCTGTGTCTCTCTCTGGACAAATTAAAATAAATGAATGAATAAATAAAATAAAAATAAATCAATCTTTAAAAAAAAGACCTAAATAAGACCTAAAACCATACACCTTAGAAGAAAACCAAGGGCAAAAGCTTCATGACGTTGGATGACACCAAAGGCATAGGTAACCAAAGAAAAAACAGACAAACTGAGTTTCATGAAAATTTACATAGTGTATGCATCAAAAGACGCTATCAATGCAATAAAAGACAACCCACGGAGTGGGAGAAAATATCTGCAAATCATATAGCCAATAAGGAATTAATATTCAGAATATACAGAGAATTCATAAAACTCCACAGCAACAACAACAACCAAAAAAACCATGATTCAAAAACCAGTCTTGAAAAGACATACCTCCAATGAAAATACACCAATAGCCAACGAACACAACAGGATTCGACATTAAGAAAATGCAAATCAAAACTACAATGATTTACCCACTAGGATGGCCATTATCAATCCTGGCAATCAACAGGGTGACAGATGTCACAGCCAGATCACCCTCACACCCAAGAATGGCTGCTATCAACAAATCAGTAAACAGGTGTAGGCAGTAGGGTGCCACCGAGTGATACAGGGGCCACATTGGCAATTGGTCCTGGATTGAACTGACATGGTAGGTGTACCCGTATACCCCTATAATCCTGACTGGCATGGGGTTGAAGAGAACATCATTGAGTGGTGAGACCCTGTCAAAAATATCTTTCTGGGGACCAGCAGTTGGCGTAATGGCTATGTCGCTGGACTCCCATGTAGCTGACTGCGGTTTGCGTCCCGGACACGGTGGCTTAAAATCACGCTGGGCGCGTGTGCGTGCATGCCCAAGATCCCGAGAGGAGAATGGAGGAGAAGGGATTGCGGTGTGGCCATCCCCCCTGGGGGGTGATTTCTCACTTTCTGTCTCTCTGTCTCTCTCTGTCTGTCTGGCGAGCGCACCCACCTTATAGCAAAAACCTCTCCAAAAAAAAAAAAAAAATCTTTCTGTTTGTATCTGCCTGTCTGTCTCTGGTGAAAGAAATACAATTTGTTTTTGGTTTTGCCCTAGGGCACATATGCTCACTGGAGAGAGTGAGAGTGAGAAATCACCCTCCAGGGGCAGGTCCATACCACAATCCCTTCTCCATTCTTCTCTCAGGATTTTGGGCACACATACACACACATGAGCCCAGTAGGATTTTTCAAGCCGCTGGGTCCAGGACTTGAACCACTGTAGGCCACGTGACAGTGCACCTTAACCACCATTCCACCTGCTGGTCCCATAAATACAATTTTTTTAGAATCTGAAAGCAGGGACCGGCAGATGGCATAATGGTTATGTCACTAGACTCCCACGTGGCTGGCTGTTGTCTGAGTCCCAGACCTAGTGGCTTGAAACTCACACCAGGCACGTGTACATGACTGCTCAAATTCCTGAGAGGAGAATGGAGGAGAATTTCAGCCTGGCTGTCTCCCCTGGGGGAGGGAGGTTTCTCTCTTTTTATCTCTCTGTCTCTCCGGTGAGCACATGCACCCTATAGCAAAAGAAGAAGAAGAAGAAGAAGAAGAAGAAGAAGAAGAAGAAGAAGAAGAAGAGGAAGAGGAAGAGGAAGAGGAAGAGGAAGAGGAAGAGGAAGAGGAAGAAGAGGAGGAAGAAGAGGAGGAAGAAGAGGAGGAAGAGGAAGAGGAGGAAGAGGAAGAGGAAGAAGAGGAAGAAGAGGAAGAAGAGGAAGAAGAAAAGGAAGAAGAAGAAGAGGAAGAGGAAGAGGAAGAAGAGGAGGAAGAAGAGGAGGAAGAGGAGGAAGAGGAAGAGGAAGAGGAGGAAGAGGAAGAGGAGGAAGAGGAAGAGGAGGAAGAAGAGGAAGAAGAAAAGGAAGAGGAAGAGGAAGAAGAGGAAGAAGAGGAGGAAGAAGAGGAGGAAGAGGAGGAAGAGGAAGAGGAGGAAGAGGAAGAGGAGGAAAAGGAGGAAGAGGAAGAGGAGGAAGAGGAAGAGGAGGAAGAGGAAGAGGAGGAGGAAGAAGAGGAGGAGGAAGAGGAAGAAGAGGAGGAAGAGGAAGAAGAGGAGGAAGAGGAAGAGGAAGAAAAGGAAGAAGAGGAAGAAGAAAAGGAAGAAGAAGAAGAAAAGGAAGAAGAAGAAGAAGAAGAAGAAGAAGAAGAAGAAGGAGAAATCAGAAAGTAGGAAGTCAACAGGAGTGCAGTGGTAAAATACTCTGTCAGGCAAGCCCATATGGGAAGTTCCTAGTTCAAATCCAGAGACCACACAGAGTACACCAGACACAGGCCTCCCTGTGATCTAGGGCTGGCTGAAAATTAGGGTGGATCATGGGACTAAGGCCCTGTTGGGAGTGCTCTCTCTCTCTCTCCCTCCCTCTCTCTCAAGAAATATACTTGGAAAAATAAATCAGAAAACAAGAGTTGACAGGCTATAGAGAAATTGGAACCCTTGTGCATTATTGTTAGGCTGTAAAAGAGTATAGCCACTATGGAAAACAGGGTGTCAGTTTCTCAAGAATTCAAAAATAGAATTAGTAGGGCCAGCAGGTGGTGTAGTGGTTAAGGTGCTGGACTCCCACATGGTCAACCATGATTCAAGTGCCAGCCCCAGTGACTTGAAATTCATGCTGGGTGTGTGTGTGTGTGTGTGCATGACCAAAATCCCAAGAGGAGAATAGAGAAGAAAGGATCACAGCATGGCCATCCTCCCCAGGGGAGGAGGTGATTTCTCACTTTCTGTCTCTCTCTGCCTCTCCAACGACTACAAGTGCCCTATAGCAAAATTCTCTAAAATAAAATAAAAATAATAATAATAAAAAAAAAATTAGGGGCCAGCAGTTAGCGTAATGGCTATGTCGCTGGACTCCCACGTAGTCGACTGCAGTTCATGTCCTGGACCCGATGGCTTAAACTCACACTGGGCGCGTGTGCGTGCATGCCCAAGATCCGGAGAGGAGAATGGAGGAGAAGGGATTGCGGCGTGGCCATCCCCCCTGGGGGGTGATTTCTCGCTTTCTGTCTCTCTGTCTCTCTCTGTCTGGTGAGCGCACGCGCCCTATAGCAAAAACCTCTCAGAAAAAAAAAAATTAGCAATGAATATAGAAGATTCAATGTTGAGCAAAGTGAGCCAGACTTTGAAAGATACACATTGTATATCCCCGTTTAATCTGTACTGAGTACTACGGCAGAGGTTGAGAGACTTGAAAATGTGATGGTGGAGAGGATGGGTATAAATGCTAGAGATCATAAAGGGGGAGAGTGGATGGTAGAGAGTGGGTGGTGGAGGGACCAGCAGATGGCACGGTAGTTATGTTGCTGGACTCCCACATGGCTGACTGTGGTTCAAGTTCCGGACTTAGAAGCTTGAAACTCATGCTGGGTGTGTGTGCCCGAAATCCCAGGAGGAGAATGGAAAAGGGATTATGGCTGCCCATCCCCTAGAGGGGTGATTTCTCACTTTTCCTCTCTCTATCCCTCTCTGGTAAGTGTACACTCCCTATGGCAAAAACTTTAAATACAAATTTTTTAAAGAAGGCGATTCTTACACAGGCTACCACATGGATGAACCTTGAGGATATTATGCTCAGTGAAATAGGCCAGACACAAAAAGACAAATTGCTGTCTGTTTCCACTCATGGGAGATATTCAAAACAGCCACATTTGGGGCCGGCAGGTAGCATAGTGGTTAGGGTCACTGGACTCTCACATGGCTGACTATGGTTCAAGTCTCGGACCTGGTGGTTTGCTTTCTCACTTTCTCTCACTCACTTCACTCTCACTCTGACTCTGACCCTCTCTGGTCAAATTAAAATAAATACATACATACATACATACATAAATTTCAATAAAATAATTCTTTTTTTAGATTTTTAAAAATTATTTATTTTATTTCACTTATTCATTCTTTTTTTTTTTTTTTTTTTTTTTTTTTTTTTTTAATTTAACCAGAGAGAGAAAGAGGTAGAGAGTGAGAGAGAGAGGAAGTGAGAAAGCAGGCCACCAGATTCAGGGAACCCTGGTCGGCCATGTGGGCGTGTCCAGCACCTTAACCACCATGTCACCTGCTGTTCCCCAATAAAATAATTCTTAAAAAAAAAAAAAGAAAAGAAAAAAGCAGCCACATTCATTGAGACAGAAAGTACAGCCCCCAGGGGCTGCGGGCAGGAGGGGACCGAGTGTCTGGTGGGGCCGGAGTTTCAGCTCCACACGGGCAAACATTTCAGAGAAGGTGGTGACGGTTGCACAACGTCGTGAATGTAATTCCACTGAACTGTGCGCTGAAAAGTGGTTAGGACGGCAAACATTACATTCTGTGTATTTTACCACAATAAACAAATACATTGGGAAAAGAAAAGGCCTGAGGACCAGGGTGGGCCAGCCTCGCCGAATGACTCAGCCCTGGTCTTTTCCACGCTGCCCCTGACCCCACCGAGGAGCGCCCACAGGATGCTCTTCCTGTGAGACCCAGGCAGAGCTGAAGGGGGGGAGGGGGGAGGGGGAGGGGAAGGGGGGAGGGGGGGGATGTACCTCGGAAAGGACAGGAAAAATGAAGAGAGAATTTGAAAACACAATGCAGTGCTCTTTTTTTCAAGTTTTTTTTTTTATTTATTTTATTTTATTTATTAATTCATTTATTTTTTAGTTTGGCCAGAGAGAGACAGAGGGTGAGAATAAGAGAGAGAGGAAGTGAGAAAGCAAGCCACCAGATTCAGGACTCGAATCCTGGTCGACCATATGGGAGTGTCCAGTGCCTTAACTACCATGCGACTTGCTGGTCCCCTCAAGGTTTCTTTCTTTCTTTTTTTTTTTTTTTTTAAGAATTATTTAATCTTACAAATTATTATTATTTTTCAATTTGATCAGAGAATGACAGAGAGAGAGAGAGAGAAAGGGAGAAAGCAAGCCACCAGGTTTTTGACTCGAACTGTGCTCGGCCACGTGAGAGTCAAGCGCCTTAACCACCACACTGCAGAGCTGTTAGAACTAGATACAGCAGCCGATTCACGGTTGTACTGTGTGCCTACCTTTCCTAAGATGTTTCAGACAGGGTAAGCAGGTGGCATGGTGGGTAAGGTGCTGGATTCCCACATGGCCGACTATGGTTTGAGTCCTAGACCTGGCAGTTTGAAAACCACAACAAACAAACAAATTAAAAAAAAATGTATTAAAGAAAGGCAGAGGGGGGCCAGCAAGTGGCATGGTGGTTAAAGGCACTGGACTCCCACATGGCCGTCCACGGTTCAAGTCTCGGACCTGGTGGCTTGCTTTCTCACTTCCTCTCTCTCTCTGTGCCTCTCTGATCAAACTGGAAAATAATAATAATAATAATAATAATAATAGTTAATAAAGTTAAATAAAATAATTAAAAAAAAAAAAAAAAAGAAAGGCAGAGGGAAGGCTAAATGAAGACATGAGAAGACAGTCATCGACAAACCAAGGACAGAAGCCTCGGAAGAAGCCAAGCATGCCAACCCCTTGATCCTGGTCAGCTACTGTTCAGATTGGTGAGAAAAAAAACTGCCGTTGTTTAAGCCTCCCGGTCTGTAGGTGTTGGTTATGGCAGCCTAGCAAATTAACGTGGCCCTATTACGCATGCACGCATGTGCGTGCGCACGCAGGAGCTCTGTAAAAACCTGTCTTTAGGGACCAGCAGTTAGCGTAATGGCTATGTTGCTGGACTCCCACGTAGTCGACCGTGGTTCGAGTCCCGGACCCGGTGGCTTAAACTCACGCTGGGCGTGTGTGCGTGCGTGCCCAAGATCCCGAGAGGAGAATGGAGGAGAAGGGATTGCGGCGTGGCCATCCCCCCTGGGGGGGTGATTTCTCACTTTCTATCTCTCTGTCTCTCTGTCTGGAGAGCGCATGCGCCGTATAGCAAAAACCTCTCAAAAACAAAACAAAACAAAACAAAACAAAACAAAACAAACAAACCTGTCTTTATGTATAGCTATCGCCTGCTACTTTTCCTCTGGGCAACTTTTTTACTCATTACATTTTTTTTATGCTTTCATTTCAATGATTTTTTTTTTTTTTTTTTTTGGAGAGGTTTTCGCTATAGGGCGCGTGCGCTCATCAGACAGACAGAGAGAGACATAGAGACAGAAAGCGAGAAATCATCCCCCAGGGGGGATGGTCACGCCGCAATCCCTTTTCCTCCATTCTCCTCTCGGGATCTTGGGCACACACGCACACGCGCCCGGCGTGAGTTTGAAGCCACCGGATCCTGGACGCGAACCGTGGTCAACTACGTGGGAGTCCAGCGACATAGCCATTACGCTAACTGCTGATTCCCTCAATGATTTATATTTTAATATTAATTACTACAGACCTCAGTAATGAACTACCAAAATTCAACATATAACATTAGAAAGTTACATAGCTTTATTAATGACACATGCCATGTTTCTCTAAGAAACACTATTGGGGCCAGCAGGTGGCATGGTGGTTAAGGTGCTGGACACTCTCACGTGGCCAACCATGGTTCGAGTCGGACCAGTGCCTTGTTTTTTCACGTTCTCTCTCATTCTCTCTCTCCTTCTAGTCAAATGAAAATAAATGAATGAGGAGCTGGCAGGTGGCGTGGTGGTTAAGGTGCTGGACTCCCACATGGCCAATCACAGTTTGAGTCCTAGACCTGGCAGCTTGCTTTCTCACTTTCCTTCTCTCTCTCTCTGTCTCTCTCTCTGTCCCTCTCTGATCAAATTAAAATAAATAAATAAATAAATAAAGTTAAATAAAAAAATTATTTTAAAAATAAATAAATACATGAATGAATGAATAAATAAAATGAAATAAATAATTCTTTTTTTTTTTTTTTTTTTTTTTTTTGCTATAGGGCGCGTGCGCTTGACAGAGAAAAACAGAGAGACAGAAAGTGAGAAATCACCCACCAGGGGGGATGGCCAAGCCACAATCCCTTCTCCTCCATTCTCCTCTCAGGATCTTGGTAATGCACCACATGCGTCCCGCATGAATTTAAGCCATTAGGTCTGGGGCTCAAACCGCGGGTCGACTACATGGGAATTCAGCGACATAGCCATTACGCTAACTGTTGGTCCCAATAATTCTAAAAAATTTTTAAAAAGGGCCAGCAAGTGGCATGGTGGTTAAGGTGCTGGATACTCCCACATGGCTGACCACGGTTTGAGTCCCGGACCTGGCAGCTTGCTTTCTCACTCTTTCTCCCTCTCTGTCTCTCTCTGGTCAAATTAAAATAAATGAATGAATAAATAAAACAAATAATTTTTAAAAATTAAAAAAAAAATGCTACTGAACCATGTTCTATGGTGAAGTGTCCCAGTCATTGTTGGATGCTGGGAGTCAACATTTGAGCATCTTTTTCCTTATTAAACACTCCGTCTATGTTGATAGTCACAGTGGGATTACCCAAAAAGCTGGGTCAAGTAAAGAAAGATGACACTCTTGCCAAAACATAAAACGTATTTAAAAAAAAAAGGTGTTTCAGACATCTTGTTGATGGGCTATTTTGAGCTTCTAAACATTTAGAAATGCTCGTTATGAATTCGTAATCCATGTGTAAACGCCAGGAGAAGGTTGCTTTGATACTACCATAAATTTTGATTTCTCAACCAAGTTAGAATGTCACTCTATACAGAACTGCTTATTACACAACATTCAACTTACTCATCTTGCGAATGTCTCGGACAATTTGCTTTTTTGTACATTTTGGACATTTCAAACATAAACTACGGGGACCAGCAGGTGGTGTGGTGGTTAAGGAGCTGGACACTCCCACATGGCTGACCATGGTTTGAGTCCCGGACCTGGTGGCTTGCTTTCTCACTTTCCCTCTCTCTCTTTCTCCGTGTGTCTCTCTCTGGTCAGATTAAAAATAAATGAGTGAATAAATAAATTAAAAAACACACACACATAACTACAGTGAAGGGAAAAGAAGTCGCGTGTATTCCGCACTCGGCGTCACCATGAAAGGCTTCCATAGCAGTCACCCGGCATCCCTTGCAGCCTCTCAGGCCTTGGGTACTGAAGAGTTGGCCCTGGGGGAGCCCCAGGTTCACACACTCACCGTCGCCCCTCCTGAGCCCCACTTACCTGTGAGGTGCATTTTTGGAATCTCCAAGCTTCCACTTCCTGAACACGGGGTGATGGCTCCATTGAAGAGCGTGGACGAGAGTGCTTTGTACACGTGCCTCTTGCGGACAGGACAAGACGCTAGACCCATGCCAGGTGTCTGAACCACAGAAGGGCGGGGCAGGACAGGACCGGGAGTACCAAGCCTGGAGCCTGACCTGGTCTCAGCAACAGAGCACACACCTTCCCGATCGATCAGAATGACCGAAGGAAAGAATTCAGATCAGGGAACTAGAATCTCCCCTTCTATGGTCTGAATGGCCCCTTAAAAGTCATATGTTGGGAACCAGCAGTTAGCGTAATGGCTATGTCGCTGGACTCCCACGTAGTCGACCGCGGTTCGCGTCCTGGACCTGGTGGCTTACAACTCACGCCGGGCGCGTGTGCGTGCGTGCCCAAGATCCTGAGAGGAGAATGGAGGAGAAGGGATTGCGGCGTGACCATCCCCCCTGGGGGGTGATTTCTCGCTTTCTGTCTCTATGTGTCTCTCTCTCTCTGTCTGGCGAGCGCACGCGCCCTATCGCGAAAAACCTCTCCAAAAAAAAAAAAAAAAAAAAAAAAAGCCATATGTTGAGGTTTGACTGTGAATGAATTAAGAGGTCGGAAACCTAATCTGACTATGGTGCTAAAAAAGGTGGGGACTTTGGGGACCAGCAGGTGGCGTGGTGGTTAAGGTGCTGGACACTCCCACATGGCCAACCATGGTTCAAGTCCCAGACCTGGTGGCTTGCTTTCTCACTTTCCCTCTCTATCTCTGTGTGTGTGTGTGTGTGTGTGTGTGTGTGTGTGTGTGTGTGTGTCTGGTCAAATTAAAAAATAAAATGAATGAATAAATAAAATAAATAATTATAAAAAAAAAAGGTGGGGCCTTTGAGAGATTACGATTAAGACCATCAAGGCAGGGCCCCATGACTGACTCCTGGTGGGTTTCTTTTTCTTTCTTTCTTTTTTTTTTTTTAATAATTTTTTTTTTGCTGCTGTGTGGCCAGCAAGGGGTGGCCCCACATGCCTTCTCTCCGGCGCTGTGCTGTCGGGCGCGCTGCTGCGTTCTGAGAGCCAGGCTTGCTCCAGCCACCAGGTCCAGAACTTGAACTGCAAAGCCGGCTATGTGAAAATCCAGCAGTTTCACCACACCTCCTGCAGGCCCCAGTTCTCTGTATTAATATAGGTAGATTACTTCAAAGAATTCCTGGAGCCTCTTAAGCATTCTAAAAGGGTAATGTTGTTTTTGCTATGAGTTATTGGTGGACCTCTTCTGGTGGCAATTCTCTACCTATGGTGCCTCTTTTTAAAGTTATGGAAATGGGGAGAGGCAAGGGGCAGGCCTTCAGAAGACTCCTCCATGGCTCCTGAGAATTAGTGATTTTGTGCAGCGTGCTTGCGCACCACGTGGCTTTTTTAGTTTTTGCTTTTTGTAAGAAAAAATAATAAATATTTTTAAAATTTTTTTCTTTCCTTTTCTCTCTGTTTCTTTGTGGGTTTTTGTTTGTTTCTCTCTCTCTCGCTCGCTGTTTCCTTTTCTTTTATCTCATCACTCTGTTCCTCAATCTCCATTCTTTGTGTTTCTAGATGGATCTAAGGGAACTGAAGCCAAACATCCAAATACTATTAGGGTTAACATATTCCTCAATATCCACTGAATCCGATGCACAAAGGGATAAAAATGGAATAGCAAAGAGATTCCAGGTCACCTCCTTCTGCGCGCTCCTGAACGCTCAGATTGAACTTCAGGAATTAGGAAGAAACACACCGTCCATCTGATGTCTACAAATCACCGCAGGGCCACAAGAAGTATGGGAAAGCAAGAAAATACCTCTCCTCCAAGGAAAAAGAATAACTCCTCCCCATCCACAGACAATTCAATGGAAATCATGGAAATGTCTCATAAAGAATTTAGAATATTGGGAGCAGCAGTTAGCGTAATGGCTATGTCGCTGAACTCCCATGTAGTCGACTGTCATTCGAGTTTCGGACCCGGTGGCTTAAACTCACACCAGGCGCGTGTGCGTGCATGCCCAAGATCCCAAGAGGAGAATGGAGGAGAAGGGATTGCGGCGTGGCCATCCCCCCTGGGGGGTGATTTTGCGCTTTCTGTCTCTCTGTCCCTGTCTGTCTGCCAAGCGCACGCACCCTGTAGCAAAATCCTCTCCAAAAAAAAAAAAAAAAAAAGGAAAAAAAAAAAAAAAGAATTTAGAATATTCATAATGATGAAGCTAACAGAGATGGAAGAGAAGAGAGACAATGAACTGCGGAAGAGGCAGGAGAAAGGAGGTGATGAGTTCCAGGGGGTGAGGAAATTCTTACAAGATCTAAAAGAGGAATTTACACACTTTACAAAATAATCAAATGGACCTGTTAGAGATGAAGGCTATAATACGGGAAGTCAAAATCTCCCTTGAAAGTATTAAAAGCAGACTAGATCATACAGAAAATAGAATCGTAGATGTAGAAGAGAATATTGCTGGCCTAGAAAAATCCACCACAAAGACTGAGAAAATTGCCCAAAACAATGAGAATAATATACGAGAAATACTAGATACCATCAAATGTCCAAACATCTGTATAATTGGTATCCCAGAAGGCGAAGAGACTCATAAGAGCATTGATAATCTATTCCATGAAATACTGCAAGAAAGCTTTCCAAACCTAGAAAGGTATTTAAAGATCCAGTCCCAAGAAATACAAAGGACTCCAAATAGAATCAACCCAAGAAGATCTTCTCCAAGACACATTATAGCCAGATTGACCAAAACCACAGACAAAGACAAGATACTAAGATTGGCAAGAGAAAAATGGCAAGTTACCTACAAAGGATATCCCATCAGTCTAACAGCGGACTTCTCATCAGAAACAATGCGAGTGAGGAAAGAATGGGAAAATATATTCAAAGTGCTAAGGGAAAAGCAATTTCAACCAAGAATACTGTACCAGGTAAGATTATCCTTCATATGGGAAGAAAAGACAAAAACATTCTCAGATAAACAAAACCTGAAAGAATTTACCAACACCAGACCAGATCTCCAAGAAGTTCTCAAGGGAGTGCTATGCCAGGAAAATTAAATACAGACACACAGAAATAAGAGTTTAAAAATGAAGAAAATGGCCAAAGTAATTGTGCGGACAAGTCTAGAGCTGAATATTATATCCCAGAATTTAATTGGGAAAATCGAACCACAACGGAAGATAGATTAAGTACATGAGACTGAACTGGTGAAATAGCATTTTATGACTTTTGACTAAAACATTGCCAATTTTCTTCTAGGCTTTGTTCTCCAGTCTTAAGGATTTTTGTCTTATCTTGAGCTGTTGATAGGTTCATGTACCTACTATTTGAACAGAATCTTAACCTGTTTCCTGGCTTTAAGTTTTAAGCAAAGTTCCTTAGCATTTCTTTGATTTATTAAAGTTAAAACTTCTTTTCTTGAAAAAAATTAAATAAAAAAAAGAATCATTTTTTAAAATTTTATTAACTCACTCATTTATTATTATTATTATTATTATTATTATTATTATTAATTTTGATCACACACACACACACACACACACACACACACACAGAGGGAGAGGGAAAGTGAGAAAGCAAGCCACCAGATCCAGTTCTCAAACCATGGCTGGCAATGTGGGAGTGCCCATCGCCTTAACCACTATGCCACTTGCTGGTCCCTGACTCCTGGTGGGTTTCTAAGGAGAAGAAAGGAGACCAGAGCAGAGAAACACGAGCCCAGACGCACGTGCTCCTTCCCTTTACCATGTATGGTCCGGCCAGAAGACCCTCCCCAGCTGTGGACACAGACCTGAGACCTCTGGTGAGTTGAAGTAAACTTCAACTATAAATATTTTTTAATTAATTTATATTTAAATTCGCTATTGGGCACATGCACTCACTAGAGACAGAGACTCAGAGGAAACGTGAAAAAGCACCTCTGGGGGGATGGCCACACCACATTCCCTTCTCCTCCATTCTCCTCTCGGGATTCTGCGTGCACACATGTGCCCAGCATGAATTTTAAGCCACCGGGTCCAGCATGTGAACCACAAAGTCGGGTATGTGGGACCCAGCTGCCTCAGCCACCATGTCACCAGCTGGCCTGCGAGTGGTTCTTTACATACGAGATAAACTCACATTCAAAAAAACGCACCCTCTTCAGTCTATGGTTTTGTGAAACTTGACAAGTTTTTTTTTTTTTTTTTTTTTTTTTTTAAAGAAACTGCCAATGCCACAGCCTTTGGTACCCTGGCCCAGTCGATCTGTTCTCCACATGCACTCTGCCATTTCCCAAATAACCTATGAATGGTCACAGGGTGTGGCGCCCCCTGTGTGTGACTTCTTCCAGTAGACACCATGTAATCTTCTTTTCATTTATTTATTTATTTAAGTTATTTTTTGCCATAGGGCACATGTGCTGGCTGGAAGGAGGCAGAGAGACACAGAGAGAGGAAAAGTGAGAAATCACTCCTGGGGGGGGGGGGGTGTGGCCATCCACAATCCCTTCTCCTTCATTCTCCTCTGGAATTTTGAGCACACACACACACATGCACCTGGTGTGATTTTTTTTTAACTTTATTCATTATCATTATTTTATTTATTTATTTTTTTGAAGTTGACCAGAGAGAGAGAAGGAAAGTAGAAAGCAAGCTGCCAGGTCCGGGACTTGAACCACAGTCAGCCATGCAGGAGTCTAGCTGCCTTAGCCACTACGCCATCTGCCAGCCCCGACCCAGCGTAATTATCTTTTTTTTTTCTTTTCTTTTTTTTTTCTTTTTGGAGAGGCTTTTGCTATAGGGTGCATGCACTTGCCAGAAAGACAGAGAGAGACAGAGAGATAGAAAGCGAGAAATCACACCCCGGGGGGATGGCCACGCCGCAATCCCTTCTCCTCCATTCTCCTCTTGGGATCTTGGGCACACACACATATGCGCCCGGCGTGAATTTAAGCCACTGGGTCCGGGACTCGAACTGCAGTGGACTACATGGGAGTCCAGCGACGTAGCCATTACGCCAACTGCTGGTCCCGCCCTCAGTTTTTTATAATATATATTTCCCATGAACTTTTTATTTTTGTTTTTGCTATAGGGTGTGTGCACTCGCCAGAGAAAAACAGAGGGAAAGTGAGAAATCACCCCCCAAACGGGATGGCCATGCTGCAATCCTTTCCCCTCCACTCTCCTCTTGGGATTTTGGGTGCACACACACACACACACACACACACACACACACGTACCTGTTCTGATTTTCAAGTCCCCAGGTCCAGGACTTGAACTGCTCTATCAGCGATGTGGGATCCAGCTGCCTTCACCAGTCCGCCACCTGCTGGCCCTTCCACGAACTTGCTGAAGACCCCGTATGTGTCAGTGCCCACCTCCTGGCAGCTCTGCAGGAGGCCTGGGCAGGTATGTGGTTTGCTCTGCAGCAGCTCCACCTCAGCCTCCCTCTGGGCAGTGTCCTGGCTGCAGAGGTGCGGTCCAGCGCCCCCTGCAGGCTGTCCCAGGAGAGACCAGGCAGAAGGGTCCGTTGTACCTTCATGAAGCTGCTCCTTCTTAGTCCCGTAAGACTCTAGTTGTTTCTGGAAGGTGATTCTTGGCACGGCAGCGGCTGCTTCTGCATTTCACTTCAGCCCAGCAGCCACACGCAAGAAGCTCTAATCTGCAGGGGACAATGACACTGGCTGGTGGGCCTTGCTGCAAACCTCAAAGTTGCTGGTGAGTCGGGGATGACCCTTAGCATGCAGCAATCCCACTGCACAGAGGCTGACAGGAAGGAGGGCCTGCGATTCGCCAACCCCAAGTCTACCAGTCTATCCCTCAGTACGGGTGTGCGGGTGTGCGTGCCCCAAATCCTGAGAGGGGAATGGAGGAGAAGGGATTGCAGCGTGGCCGTCCCCTTGGGGAGGGTGCTGTTCACTTTCCTCCTGTCTGTCTCTCCGGCAAGTGCGTGCACCCTGTAGTAATAACTAAAACAAGGAGAGTCACAGAAGGGGGCCCAGCAGCACCCCAAGACTCGACCCTGCACTAGAGGACCCCACCGCATCCTTGGGCAGGGACTGCCTGACGGGTAAAGATCCAAACTGACCACGAGCAGCCAGGAAGAGGCCTTGGGGACCCTGGTCAGCCCCAGCTGCCATCTCCACTTTCAGAAGAGATGCTGGCTTGGAGGAGAATCTAGAACACACATCCTGGGAATAAGGGCAGGCTCCTCCTTTACAGAGGAATAGAAGCAAAATGACAGAGGACAGAGGGGGAAGATGGGAAGATGGAGTAGGGAGGGGCCACAAGGGGCCAGCTGGTGGGAGCAGCGAGGTCGTGACACCTATGACGCACGCTGTGTGAGACGGTCTCGGGGTCACATCCCAAGGCTTCCCTGGACGCACCTGCAGCAGGAGGAGGTTGTAGTTTGGAGACCCTGTTGGGACTCTCTACTTCTCTTTCTCTTCCTCTCTCTCTCAAGAAATACATTTTAGAAAATGACAACATGTGGGCCAGCAGGTGGCGTGGTGGTTAAGGCACTGGACTCCTGCATGGCCGACTACAGTTCAAGTCCTAGACCTGGAGGTTTGCTTTCTCACTTCCCTTCTTTCTCTCTCTCTCTGGTAAGCACACATGCCCTACAGCAAATTTAAGAATAATAATATGGGGCCGGCAGGTGGCGTGATGGTTAAGGGCACGGGACTCCCCCAAAGGGCCAACCGCGGTTCGAGTCCCAGATCTGGCGTCTTGCCTTTTCACTTTCCCTCTCTCTCTTTCTCTCTCTCTCACTCTTTCCCCTTCTGGTCAAATTAAAACAAATAAATAAAGTTAAATAAAATAATTCTTAAAAAAAAGAATAATAAGGGACCAGCAGTTGGCGTAATGGCTGTGTCGCTGGACTCCCATGTAGTTGACCACGGTTCGAGTCCCGGACCCGGTGGCTTGAACTCACGCCGGGTGCATGTGCGTGCGTGCCCAAGATCTCGAGAGAAGAATGGAGGAGAAGGGATTGCAGCGTGGTCATCCCCCCTGGGGGGTGATTTCTTACTTTCTGTCTCTCTGTCTCTCTCTGTCTTTCTGGAGAGCACATGCACCCTATAGCAAAAACCTCTCCAAAATAATAATAATAATAATAATAATAAATAATAATAACAAATTAAGTGGAATGAGAAATACAAATCTACAACATGAAGCCATCCAGGTTCTGGAAGCACCGGGCCACTGTGCAGATCAAAGACAGAGGAACTGGGTCACCCTCCACGAGATGGTCTCCTAGGGTGAGGTGCCAGCACCCCGTCAGCTGCACCTGCACCGCGAATTCACATCCAACCACACAGAGAGCCTCCCCGGTCAAGGACCTCTTCACTTTAAGACAGGTCCTCACTTAGAGATGTTGAAGTGTGCAGGAAAAGCCCCGTGCACCTTGGAATCGGTGGCATGGCCACATGCCAGCCCCCCCATGCTTCCCTGATGGGGGTCTTCGCTGGGAGTGCAGCCTGGGCTGGCACACACACACACAGAAGAGGAAGCCGGGGGGGGGGGGGGGCCTGGAAGGAGGGGATTAAGTGCTTTCACTGTGCAATTGAAAGCTGATAGATAAAGGATGTCGACAATGCCATTCCTCTTTATAATTAAGATCATTTAATTATGGCTATTAAGGCCTAAGCTGCTCCCCCACGTGGGCTGCTTTTAAGAAAATACCTTTGCTTCTGCCACTTCCCACACACAGACCTGGCAGCGGTTAGAGACACCCAGTCTCCTAAGTCGCATCTTAGAAGCCCATCTGGTTTGAAGTAGGGCGACAAGCAGGAAAGGGATTGAATCAAAGGCACAATTTGTGTTTTTTGAAAATACAGAAAATGGGGGGCATGGTGGCTAAGGGCGCTGGACTCCCACATGGCTGACCACGGTTCGATTCCCAGACCTGGTGGCTTGCTTTCTCACTTTCCCTCTCTCTCTCTCTGTCTCTCTCACTCTGTCCTTCTCTGGCCAAATTAAAATAAACCAATGAATAAACAAAGTTACATAAAATAAGTACTTAAAAAAGAAAGACAGAAGGGAGGAAGAAAGAAAGAAGGCACCATAATGGTTCTGCCTGGCGGAGAGGATTAGAGAAGATATATGAAAGAATTTATAACATAAAATAACCTGGACTTTTCCAGCCCAGCGTTGTAAAGGCTAGAGATTGCAAAAGAGCAACCGCACCAGAGGAAGTCAGAGGAAGTCTTTCTTGAGAAAGACTTTGAAGAAAAAAAAAGAGGGAGCAGCAGTTAGCGCAATGGCAACGTCGCTGGACTCCCATGTAGTCGACTATGGTTCGTGTCCCGGACCCGGTGGCTTAAAATTCATGCTGGGCGCGTGTGCGTGTGTGCCCAAGATCCCGAGAGGAGAATGGAGGAGAAAGGATTGCGGCGTGGCCATCCCCCCTGGGGGGTGATTTCTCGCTTTCTGTCTCTATGTCTCTCTCTGTCTGTCTGGCGAGCACACGCACCCTATAGCAAAAACCTCTCCAAAAATAAGAAAGAAAGAAAGAAAGAAAGAAAGAGAGAGAGAGAGAGAGAGAGAGAGAGAGAGAGAGAGAAAGAAAGAAAGAAAGAAAGAAAGAAAGAAAGAAAGAAAGAAAGAAAGAAAGAAAGAAAGAAAGAAAAGAAAGAAAAAGAGACTGCTCTTTGCTAGCAGATGGGATACCACAGAGTACTTGGTAGGCAGGGCTGAATTGAGAAGGTTTATGTGTGACTAGGGTGCTGGGCATTTGCTTTTCAACAATGTGAGTAGTTGACATGTAAGTATTTTCTCAAAAATATTTAAAAACAGGGGCTGGCAGGTGGTGTGGTGGTTAATGACACTGGACTGCCACATGGCTGCTGTCGGTTCAAGTCCTGGACCTGGTGGTTTACTTTCTCATTGGGGCCGGCAAGTGGCATGGTGGTTAAGGGCGCTGGACTCCCACAAGGTCGACTAGGGTTCAAGTCTCGGACCTGGTGGCTTGCTTTCTCACTTCCTCTCTCTCTCTCTCTCTCTGTCTCTCTCTGATCAAACTGGAAAATAATAATGATAATAATAATAAATAAAGTTAAAATAAAATATTTTAAAAAAATATTTAAAAACATACCGTTTCTGTTGTTATAGAGTCACAAAATGATACAAAATGATAAAACTTACTTGGAACATTATCTTCAAAATTCAGTCTTTTGAAAATGTGAACGTTGTTTATAAACTGTCAAGAACTATGGCGTATGAGCAATAATTTTTTGATATGTCAAGTAAATGTTTGTGGGAAAATGTAAAAATCAATAAATAAATGAAAAAACAAAAGGAAAGGAAGGAAATGTGTGAGGTAGCGCCAGGGAGAAGGTCCCATCTTGCCCCCTCCAGGCAGGCTGCCATCACGCCAGGGCGCGGGCTGCATCCCCACCTACTCCTCGGCTGAACCACGGCTGGAAGCAGAGGTGGCCTCAGGGGGCAGGTGCTGGCCAAGAGGAGGGGTAGGGCAGAGCAGATGCCTTCAGTGTGCCCAGACGGGGGGCCACCAAAGCATACGGCCTCACTGGGATCCGCGTGGAGGGGAGGGGGACGTGGAAACTGAATGTTCAGGGCCGGTGGTTCCCTGTTCACGGACCTGGCCTCCACGGCATGGAGGGGAAGCTGAGGCATGAGGCCTCCAGAACACAGGCCCGCACGTGCTGTCCCTAGGACTGGCTTTTTTTTAATTTTTTTTTTGAGGCTTTTTGCTATAGGGCGCATGTGCTCGCCAGACAGAGAGAGACAGAGAGATAGAAAGCGAGAAATCACCCCCCGGGGGGATGGTCACACCGCAGTCCCTTCTCCTCCATTCTCCTCTCGGGATCTTGGGCACGCACGCACACGCACCCGGCGTGAGTTTTAAGCCACCGGGTCCGGGATGCGAACCGCGGTTGACTACATGGGAGTCCAGCTACATAGCCTTTATGCTAACTGCTGGTTCCCAGGACTGGCCTTTTCACCTTAGATAAGGTCCTCTACCTCACCCTCCTTTCACAGAGGGGGCTGCTTAGGACAGGCCCTCACTTCGAGATGTTGAAGTGTGCAGGAAAAGCCCTGTGCGTCTTGGCTCGCTCCGCCTCCGCAGCTGTGGCCACGTAGAACTCTCCCACGCACGGGCTGCTTTGATCTGCGGCACACCGGAGACCAGCGACTGTCAGCACAGAAATCCCACACGCTCTGCGGGTTTCCCCAGCTGGAAGGCGCTCCTCGGGCGGGCTGGAGCCCTACAGCACCAGGATCTTCTCTCCCTCCGTAGCTTGATTCACCACCAAACAGACACCCCTCACTCGCAGGCCAGCACGCACCTCCCTCTGCACCCTCCCTGGGAGAGGCTCCCCCAGCCAGCCCCT
Source organism: Tupaia tana (assembly GCA_026018925.1). Classification (NCBI taxonomy): domain Eukaryota; kingdom Metazoa; phylum Chordata; class Mammalia; order Scandentia; family Tupaiidae; genus Tupaia; species Tupaia tana. The sequence goes on along the minus strand of JAKSZU010000026.1, from coordinate 29,194,106 downwards.
CCAGGCACTGCAGCCTTCTCCAGCCTCCTTTAGACAAAGGTGCAGCTCTGAGGTCAGCCCCACGGTGGCTGCGGGCGGCTCTGCTCCTGCCAACAGGGAGTTGGGCTACCAGAAGGCCATCCAACCACACCCTAGGGGCCTGGGGCTCCTCAGATCCCTTATGTGGGACCCAAAAGGAAGAAAGAGGCACTCAGTCAAGAGGTTATGTATTTCCTATGTTGGGCATTATTGTTGTCCTGGACTTTGAGGAGTGATGACGAGTCTCGTGGTTCCAGGACCTGAAGATCTCTGAGATCATTTCTGGTCTAGGTGCTCAGCTCTTGGATACTGGCAGGAGGTGACGTGGAGTCAGGCTAGGAGAGAAGAGCAGGGCCATTGGACCAGCTGGGGGACCTGGAGGAAGATGGTCAGGGGAAGACTAACAGCTGAGGGCCCACGGGGAGACAGCTGGTGGAACGAGACCCCCCCTGAAGGCAGGGCACAGAGGCCCCAAGAAAGGCAGTGAGACATGACTGCAGAGGAACCCAAACGAAGGGGGAAGGGACAGGAGGATGGTCATTGTCCACTTGGGCAGCTATAACCACTTACCAGAGGGTGGGGGCTTATCAGCCTTGGGAATTTATTTCTTACGGTTCTGGAGGTTGGAAGAGTGGTGATGAGGTCTCGTTCTGCTGAGGGCCTGTTTCCGTGTTGTGGGCAGCTACCTCCTCGCCAAGTTCTCACATGGCAGAAGGACTGAGGGGTCTCTCTTGGGTCTCTTTCTAAGTTTCTTTAAAAATATTTTTTTGTGGGACCAGCAGTTAGCGTAATGGCTGTGTTGCTGGACTCCCATGTAGCCAACCACGGTTTGAGTCCCAGACCTGGTGGCTTAAACTCACGCCGGGCGTGTGTGCGTTTGTGCCCAAGATCCCGAGAGGAGAATGGAGGAGAAGGGATTGTGGCATGGCCATCCCCCCTGGGGGGTGATTTCTCACTTTCTGTCTCTCTGTCTCTCTTTCTGGCGAGTGCATGCGCCCTATAGCAAAAACCTCTCCAAAAAAAGAAAAAAAATTATATATATATTTTTTGCTATGAGGTGTGTGTGCTCACCAAAGACAGAGACAGAGAAAGTGATAAAGCACCTCCCCCCGGGAGGGGGTCAAGGATGGCCATGCCTTCTCTCCATTCTCCTCGTTTTTAAATTTTTAAATTTAACTTTATTTATTTATTCATGCATTTCAATTTGACCAGAGAGGGGCTGGGGGAGTAAGAAAGCAAGCCGCCAGGTCTGGGACTCAAACTGTGGCTGGCCATGTGGGAGTCCAGCACCCTTAACCACCACACCACCTGCCAGCCCCTCCATTCTCCTCTTAAGATCTTGGGCATGCATGCACATGTGCCTGACATGATTTTCAAGTCTCTGGGTCTGGGACTAGAACCACAGTCACCCAGGTGAGACCCAGCCCCCTTAACCACCACAACACCAGCTGGCCCTCCAGGGTCTCTTTAACAGGGGCTCTAAAGCCAGCCCACAGCCTGGTAGTTAAAGCAGCTGGATCCCATATGGCAGACTGTGCGGTTTGAGACCTGGACATGGCAACTCGAGGAACACATCAGGTATGTGCATGTGCGTGCTCCGGACCCCAAAAGGAGGAAGAAATGAAGAGGAGATTGTGACGTGACCTTTTACCGTGGGGGTGTTTTCTCACTTTTTGTCTCTCTTTTGGCAAGCACCCTCTGGCAAAAATTAAAAAAAAAAAAAAGTAGGGGGCTGGCAGGTGGCATGGTGGTTAAGGATGCTGGACTCTTACATGGCCGACCACGGTTCAAGTCCTGGACCTGGAGGCTTGCTCTCTCACTTTCCCTCTCTTTCCTTCTCTCTCGCTCTGTCCCTCTCTGGTCAAAAAAAAAATAAATAAATAAATAAACAAATAAATAAATAAACAAATAAATAAATGGATAAATAAAAATAAAATAATTCTTTTAAAAAAATGTAGGGGCTCTAATCCCACTTATGAGGGCTCCACCCTCATGACCCAATCACCTCTCTAAGGTCGCCCATCAACACCTTTGGGTAAGGATTTCTCTTTAAAGGGTATTCGTTTGTTTTCTCCAGGAGTGAGAAGGTGCAGGGGAAGAGCGGAGAAGTACAGGGTCTCGATGCCACGATCCGCTCCATTCGCAGCCTGCCCTGGGTCACGGGCACACACTTGCCCTGCCACACTCTGGGAGGTCTCTAGATGCAAACCAGGAACATGGCCGTGTGTGTCAGCCTCTAAGAGTGTCGCTTTTGGGGCCAGATGGAGTAGCAGTTATGTTGCTGGACCCCCACATAACAACCGTGGTTCTAGTCCCAAACTCTGCAGCTTGAAACTCACATCAGGAGCACACGTGCGTGTATGTGCACCAAGATCCTGGGAGGTGAATAGAGAAGGGATTGCAGAGTGGCCACCCCCCTGGGGGCGAGGGTATATTTCCCACTTTCTTATTTTTTTGGTGGGGAGAGGTTTTCACTCGCCAGAAAGACAGAGACAGAGAGACAGAAAGTGAGAAATCACCCTAAGGGGGATGGCCATGCCGCAATCCCTTCTCCTCCATTTGTGGGCATGAGCACACGCGCGTGCGCATGCACGCACACACGCACACGCATCCGGCGTTTAAGCCACCGGGTCTGGGACTCGAACTGCGGTTGACTACATGGGAGTTCAGCGACATAGCCGTTACACTAACTGCTGGTCTCAGTGATGTCTCACTTTCTGTCTCGCTATCTCAGTGTCTCTCTCTCTTTCCTCTGTGAGCACATGTGCGCTAATGCAAAAACCTAAAACAAACAAACAAACAAAAATGAATGTTTTTTGTTTTCTTTTTTTGAATTTGCTATAGTGTACGTGTGCTCACTAGAGAGAGAGACAGAGAGAAAGCACCCCTCACAGGGCATTGCAGCCACGCCACCATCCTTTCTCGTCTTGCAATTTTGAGCACATGCACCTGGCATGTTTTCCAAACTGCCTGACCCGGGACTGAAACCTCCCATTCGGCCCGTGAGATCCAGCACCCTTAACCACCACACCACTGGCTGGCCCAGAGTGTCGCATTTTACCACTCTGCCACCGTCTGGCCTTGGGGGTGCAGATGTCGACCTATGACACTGAAGAGACACAGCATTCAGGACACGGTGGCATCCACAAAGACGCAGCTGGAAGGCCATCTCCGTGGAGGACTGCCCCAAGTGCCTCCCTGCCCGCAGCCATGTGAACTCTGCGTAAGCAGCGGCCGGTGACAGTGCCTGCCGCTGGCACGGGCTCCTAGCACTCCTTAGGGAACCGATGAAGAAGGGATGGTCGGACCAGCAGTTAGCATAATGGCTATGTCGCTGAACTCCCATGTAGTCGACCGCGGTTCGAGTCTGGACCCGGTGGTTTAAACTCACACTGTGCATGTGTGCCCAAGATCCCAAGAGGAGAAAGGAGGAGAAGGGATTGTGGCGTGGTCGTCTCCCCTGGGGGGTCATTTCTCGCTTTCTGTCTGTCTCTCTCTGTCTCTCTCTGTCTTTCTGGCAAGTGCACACACCCTATAGCAAAAACCTCTCCAAAAATAAAAAAAAGAGAGAAGGGATGGTGAGTGGCAATGTGAGCCTTATGAACAGACCTGGGGCAAAGGCCCTACTGTGTGCTCCCTTTTACAGGGAGTGCTAGACCAACTCATCTATGGGTACAGAGGAGAAAAAAGGTGTGCCGGGCTAGCAGATAATGTGGTGCTTAAGGCCCCACCATGGGGGAATCACGGTTCAAATCCCGGGCCAGGTGGCTTGCTTTCTCATTCTCCCTTTCGCTCTCTGTGGTCAAATGGAATAATAAAAAATAAATCAATAAAATAAAATGATTCTTTTAAAACATACATGTGCCTTTGGGGTCTCAGACCTGCACAGAGCAGGTCTGGTGGTGCCAGGGTGGGGACCTTCAGCACGTGAGCCATGGAGCACTTGCAAGGGGGCGATGAAGGAACTGAATTCTCTTCTCCGTCTGAACTGGCCTCGCGACAGGAAGGGGACGCCTGTAGGAGACCAACGAGCTGCACACCCAGGGCTCTCGTTTTCTGTGTGTCCCAGCCTGACTTGCAAACACCAGGCACAGTCATTCCCATACGGGAGAGAGTCACCTGGATGTGTACTTGGAAGGGACGCTGCAGGGGGTGGGGGAGGAGGGCAGGCAGTGGGGCCACGGCATGCGGCTGCACCCACGCAGGAAGAGGCTGGGCTTACGGCTCAGGACATTAGGCGTACAGGGGCCCAGATGTTGGCAGGTGGGAATTGGGAGTGGATCACAGCACTAAAAATCCTGCTGGAGTTAGCGTAATGGCTATGTTGCTGGACTCCCACGTAGTCGACTGCAGTTCGCGTCCCGGACCCGGTGGCTTAAAACTCATGTGCGTGCGTGCCCAAGATCCCGAGAGGAGAATGGAGGAGAAGGGATTGCGGTGTGACCATCCCCCCTGGGGGGTGATTTGTCGCTTTCTGACTCTATGTCTCTGTCTGTCTGTCTGGCGAGTGCACGCGCCCTATAGCGAAAACCTCTCCAAAAAAAAAAAAAATCCTGCTGGAGGTGTCTCTGTCTCTCTCATGGAAAAAGATCAACTTTTAAAAATACCAAAGTAGGGGCCAGCAGATGGCATAGTGGTTACGTCAGTAGACGCCCACATGGCTGACAGCAGTTCGAGTCTCTGACGTGGTGGCTTGAAAATCACACCCAGGGACCAGCAGTTGGCGTAATAGCTATGTGGCTGGACTCCCACGTAGTCGACGGCGATTCGAGTCCCAGACCCAGTGGCTTAAACTCACACCGGGCACGTGTGTGCGCATGCCCAAGATCCCAAGAGGAGAATGGAGGAGAAGGGATTGTGGTGTGGCCATTCCCCCAGGAGGTAATTTCTCGCTTCCAGTCTCTCTGTCTGTCTTTCTGGTGAGTGCACGCACCCTATAGCAAAAACTTCTCAAAAAAAAAAATTAAAAAGAAAAAAAAAAATCACGCCCAGTGCGTGTGCATACCTGCCCAAAACCCCAGGGGGAAGATGGAGGAGAAGGGATTGTGGTGTGGCCATCCCCCCTCCCAGGGGATGATTTCTCACTTTCCCTCTCACTGTCTCTTTCTCTCTCCAGTGAGCACACGCACCCTATGGCAAAAAAACTCTTAAAAAGAAAAAAAAAAATACAGAAGCGAGGATCTTTCTAATGGCGATCCCCCTACTCACAGTACCTCTGAGGATGCTCTGGGTGTTGAGAGTTCAAAATAGCTGCTTCTGCCTGAGACTCCCCACTGCCCCCTGCAGGGCAAACCCAGCCTGCCACCCCTCAGGCAACAAGCATTCCTGACCCACCCAGGACACGGAGGGGTGTGGTGCAATCGGGTCACTGTGGCCCCGTGGAGGAGCCCATTGTCACATGCATCTGACCCAAAGGGAGAATCACAGCTGGGACAGGGTATGGAGGGGACTTGGAAATGGGCACCCACGCTGTCCCTGAAGCCACAGCCACAGGGCCTGGGCAGCTGCTGCAGGTCTCCGTACCCTGGTGTCGGGCTCCCCTGGAGGCCGTGGGCAATCCTCCCCTCCTACCCCAGCCTCTTTAGAACAGCTCCCGAGTCCATCCACTAAGCCCCGGTCACTTCACACCGCCAGGGCCAACGCACACAGGAAGAACACGCCCAGCCCAGGGCGACATTTGGACATGCCTGGGTGTGTCCTCAGAGAGGTGGCATCCAGCAGCCGCTGCCACGTGGGAGTGAAGGGGCCGGCGGCCCAGAACACCCTGGGACAGGCACGGAAGGTGGGGACAGAACCCCAGCCACGTGCATTTCCCGTGCGCCTTGTGTCCAGGCCAGCAGCCTTTACGCTGACCGGCTGTCCCGCTCTTCCTGCTAGGATTCAGGAAGGGAGGGATCAAAGGGTCCCTCTGGCCTCAGCCCTGGTGTTGAGTTAATGGGGAGAGATCCCTCGGCCACCTGGCCTGGGAAAATGCTTCACAGACAGGTTTCTAGATGACTCATGGCCACTGTCATTGTGCCCCCTGTGCAGGTCACTCCGTAGGGACAGCCACAGAGAAGAAAGTCAATAAACAGGGGAAAAGGCAGGCCTGGGCGAGGGCCAGGCCAGGGGACTGCTGGGAGAGTTGGGGGGGGGGGGTGTGTGCCTGTTTTTGTCTTTCCATGACCAGGTCGGGGGTCAAGGGTTTGTCCCTCTTCCAGTCCGGGAAGGACAGTGTCCTGTAACGACCATCTTCCCAGCGTCCATGGAAAAGTATGAATAGTAATGGAAACTAGCCAGGGTGCCCACCCGAGCCCTAGACGAGGGGGACTGCAGGTGCGTGGCAGGGCCACCCTGCACCTGTGAGGGACAGGCAGCCCTGGGGAGGCTGGGGTGCCGGCAGGGTGGAAGGGTGGGGGCCAGCGGCCCAGCCAGCGGGAGTGGAGATAGGGAGGCGCCCAGGAAGAGCCGGGGGAGCGGGATGGCACCACAGGAGACGGATCACCCAGCGCAGACTAGGGCTGGAGGGACCCCCGAAGTCCCCCCTGTGGTCCCGGCCTCCTCCCGCTGATCTCCGGCGATCAAATAAACGGACACAGGCCGCTTCCAAAAGAGGCGAAACCGTTTATCAAGTCGGCGCCGGCGCGGTATCTACAGTATCTACACATATCTACACGTATCTACACCGCCTGCAGGCGGGGCTCTCGGTCGTCTACACTGCAACTGCCGGCCGGGCCGGGGGCGACGCGGTCTCAGGGAGAACAATAAATACCACTTCCTTCCGCCTCTGACCGGGGCTTTGGCACTGGCGGGCGGGGACCCCGTAGCCCTCGGGGCTGGGGATGGACCCGCCGTGGGGCTCGGGGCTCGGGGCCTGGGGGATACCGCTTGGGAAGGAGAGACCCACGGTGGCCCCCGGGCGGGGGATCGTGTTCTTCCATGGCCCTTGGGGCTGGACGTGTGGGCCCCGCCGGCCCTCGGGGCTGCGCGGGGCGCCCGGGACGGGGGCGCGGCGGGGCCGCGTTATCTGGGGCAGTAGTCGTAGGAGCCGGGCGGCGCGGCCCCCGCCGACGAGTACATGTTGGCGGCTGCGGCGGCGGCGGCGGCGGCGGCGGCGGCCGCGGCGGCCGGGCTCACGGCGGGGTGGTGGTGGTGGGGGTGCGCGTGCGGGTGGTAGCCGTGGCCGCGCAGGCCGGGCAGCGGGTAGGGGGCAGGCCGGCTCTTGGCCCCGAGGTAGTGGTCGTAGGCGGCGGCCGGGTACTTGTAGGGGTGGTGGTGCAGCGGCTCCGACGCGCCGGGCGCCTCCAGGCGCAGCTCCGGGTGCGGGGGGCTGGGCCGGCCTCCGGGCGCGCCGGGCAGCGGGACGAGGCCGCCGGCGCCGCCGGCTCCGGGCAGCGCGGGGCTCAGAACCCGCGCCAGCAGCTGCGGCGGGTGCGCGGGGTCCCCGAGCACGGCCGGTCCGCCCGCGTCGCGCTCGAACTCCCGCCGGGCCTCGGCCGCGTCTGCGGGGAGAGCGAGGGGTGAGCGCAGCCTGCGGGGACCTCGGGGAGCCCAGCCCGGCCGCGCGAGGCCCTGGCGCGCAGGGGCGGAAGGCGCGCTCCGGGGCGCCCTCCCTTCTCGGCGAACCTGCCCGAGACTCTGCGCCGCCGGAGCCTCGGGGCCTCCCCAGGGGCCCGCGCACCTCCGCAGGCGGCGGCGGCGGCAGGCGGGGCGGCAGGCGGGGCGCAGCCGTCGGGCCGGGGGGGCGAGTGCGCGCTTGCCCGCCGCCGAGGCCGTTGTGCAACCGGCGCGAAGGCCGCGAGCGCCCCGGGGGTGCAGGCGAGGCCGGGCGCGGCCGCCGGCCCGGGGCGGAGCGCTCGCGGGGCTGTGGCCCGGATCCCACGACCCCGACCCTACCTTTCTCCGCGCCGTTGGGCTGCGTGGGGGAGGCCACCGGGTTCCGCGAGCGCGCGAAGGCGCTCATGAGGGGCAGAGCGCCGGGCCGGTGGTTTCGGGGCCTGCAGGAGGGAGGCGGGTCAGGGAGCGCCCGGACCAAACGCCCGGACGCCCGCCCTCCTCTCCGAGGAAACTCACCAGTCCTCGGGGTCGCAATCCCGGAAGCCTTTGGCGAAAGGGTTACTGGCGATCTTGAGCTGCGTGATCTGCAGGGAAGCGGGCGTGAGCGAGCGACTGGAGCCCCGCAGCCGCGGCCACCCGACCTCGGCAGAGGACAGGGGAGTGTTAGGAGGGGCTGTCTAGGAAGGGCCGGTCTGCCACCCCTGTGCCCCCTCCCCCACGGAGGAGGCGCCTCCCCCCAGGGCAGGGTGTCTGTCGGACCTGTCCCCCACCATGGGACCCCTCTTGGCCGCTGGTGTGAACGGGAGATGGAGACCCCGTGCCCCTAGCTGGGATGGGAATGCGGTCACTTCCACCCCCGGCTGTGCAGCGGTGGTGGGGGGCACCGAGCAGAGCCCTAGGAATCTGAGTAAACCTCAATCAGGCCTCTGATGGGGAGTTTCCGGAATGGTTTGGAAAACAAACTTCCAGGCTGCAGTGACAGTTAGCGCTGGAGAGGTCAAGCTGATAGGGGCTAGGCCAGCAGGAGGGGGCGGCCTGAGGCCCAGGGGATGGGATCCCGGCGGGCTGTGCTCCGCTGAGACCCACACAGCTGGCAGGCCCGAGCCCTCTGCCCCTAAGGCAGCCACTGAAAACTGGCACCCCTTCCCCAGAAGGCCCGTGTGCGGACCGGGCTTCAGTGCAGGCCCTCACCCGGTGGTTCTGGTAGGCGGTGACGGCGGTGAAGCGGGTCTCCTCGAACACGAAGGTTTTGAAGTTCTCCTCGGCGTATTTCTCGCTATCTTTGCGAGGATCCACGTAGACCACGTGGAAGCGGGGCTGGTATCTGTGCATAGAGTTGAGAATAATCTGGAAGGCAAAGTGGGGGCTCAGTTCTGGCGCGGGAGGAGGATGAGGGTCTGGGTAGCAACCAGGACGTGGCAGAGGTCTCGGCAGGCCATGAACCTCCTGGATCACGCCAGCAGAACCCTGAATTCTCAAGATGAGGTCAGGCCGCGGAGCCCAGCAGAGGCTGCCACCCATGGGACTGCTGGGGTGGACACGGGCATGGCAACAGCTAGGGGGTTCGGTCCATTCTTTAGGTCCCTGTCAATTGCCTTAAGCCTTCAGGGGGTGGTCGTTTAGGGGTGGGGGGCAGAGTTCAGCCTGCAGAGAAAGCGGTCTCGCCAGCCAGGACTCCACAAAGCCTCCTGTCTCCCCCCCCACCCCCACGCACAGCCTTATAAAACTCCAGTGTAAGGTGTGGAGGAGGTGGGTGCTGGCGCTCCACCAGGCTATGCCACACAGGAAAGGTTCTCGGTTCAGATCTGGAGCCCTCCCCTTGGTACACAGGTCCCAGGGTCAGGGCTGGCTAAAGCCGGGGTGTGGTGCGGAACTCTGCATCAAGACCCTGGTGAGAGGATGGTCTCTCTCACCATGGAAGAAATAAATAAATTAAAAAAATAATTTAAGAGATTTTTGTTGTAGGTGCACTTGCCGAGAGACAGAGAGAGACAGAAAGACAGCAAGAAATCACCCCCTGGGGGGGGATGGCCATGCTGCAATTCCTTCTCCTCCATTCTTCTCTCAGGATCTTGGGCATGCACATGCACACGGGCCTGGAGTGAGTTTTAAGACACTGGGTCAGGGACTTGAACCGTGGTCGACTAACCATTATGCCACCTGCTGGTTCCCCACTTAAAAAAAAATAATAATTAAATTAAAAAAAAAAAAAACAGGAGGGATGTCAGGGAAGGCAGTGGCTCCCTCTCCCAGGCCTGAGGCTCACCAGCCCGTGTCGGGCCCCTAACTGAGGCTGCTGTCGGCAGCCTGCCTCTCATCCACACGCGCCACAGGGTGCCCACACTCTGCTTCTGGTCAGTGGGGACTCCTGAGGGGTCGCCCCGGACACCGCCCAGGAGCCTGGGGAGGGGAGCTGCTTACGTGACCGTTGTCATCTAGCAGGTTGTTGGTTAGCTTGAGCTTGTCGAAGGACACGATTTGTTTCATCCACTGGGCGCCCTTGGCAGGCGAGTCGGGGTGGTAGTGCACTCGGCCCGGCGTGGCAGGGTCCGCCTTCCCAGCCACCAGCCAGGAGGAACTGTGGAAGGCATAGCTGGGGCGGCACCGGGGCGGGGCGGGAGTCAGGCCTTGCCCTGAGTAAACCCTGAAAGTGCCCCCCATGAAATCAAGCCCTTCTGTAGGGGGGAGGGAGCTGGGAGCTTTACCCGCGGGCATATGGAAAACCCAGAAAACGTCCATCCACCCCCAGTACACACAAGGTGCTGGGGACCCGCCACCCCATGGGGCAATGAGAGAGGGGCCCCACTCCCCAGTCTCTGCATTTCGCTGCACCCGGGTCAGCCCGCCCTGGTGCCAACGCGGCGGGAGCCTGGATTTGGCCTCTGCAGTGGCCTCGGGCGCAGGGCAGTTCACATTTGCTTTATTAATTGCTGTTAATTGTCCGGGCACTGAGGCCCGCCCTGCATAATCTCTCCCGGCCACCCCACCTTTCCGGCCCAGCTCTGGGACCCGGCATCCCCTGGGGATGGGGGGAGGGTCTCGAGCTTGTCTCTTGGGAGAGGGAGACCGGAAGAAACGAACAGGGGATGTGTGCTTGGGCCACGCGTGTCAGGCCAGGCCTGGTGAGTTGCCTGGAGCCTGCGTGACCCCCTGAGGAAGACGGAACCCGGCAGAGTGTGGGGTCCCAGGGTCTGATGGCAGGCAGCAGGCGGAAAGTTGGTGAGGCTGCTGGTGCAGGTGCCCCGGAGCACACAGCCGCTAAAGAGCTTCCTGGCGTGGGTGGCCCTCAGAGCTGGTCACCAGCAGGGTCCCACGGCTGCCCAGGTGCCCTCCCGGACCCTGCACGCACTCAGCCGGCCGAGTGGCCCCGGGCTGGCTCACCGGTAGCGCTTGTCATCCACGGGCACGAAGTCCATGAGCAGCATGTAGTCCGCCATGGGGTCCATGCCGAACAGCTTCACTTGGAATGTGGGGAACATTCGCCTGGGGGTGTGGGGCCGCAGGTCACCTCGGCTGGGGAGGGCAGGGGTGCCCCGGGGGAGACCAGCCCAGGGACCACCGGCTCCTCTGTTTCCGCCGTCCTTGCGGCCGCCCTGCCGGCTGCTGTGTGCGGCCAGGCCTCCCTTTTCCTTGGCCTCCGCGCTCCCAACTAGGCGCTCTAACACCGCCAGGCCCTACGCCACCGTGCCACCGCGGCAAGTGGAGCAGCAGGCAGCCGGGCCCTTTAACCCGCCGCTGCGGCCCAGCCTGGAAGCCATTCTATTCTGCAACCTGCCCTTGTGCTTGCCGATCTGCAGGCCTTAGAGACCCAGCTTCAGTCGGCAATAGGGCCCCTACGATGGGGGGATCCGGAGCTTCTCCACCCTTGGCCAGCCTCCCCGGCTTGATCTCAGCGGCTCCCGGCTCCAGCAAAGTGAAACCCAAGTCGTCAGCCCGCCTGGGAGCCCATCCGTCTGCTCCTCGATCTCTCCAGCAAGGCTGAGGCCTTCAAACCCGCACACTCCAACTCTAGGGCCCTGGCCCAAAGCTGCACTCTCTGTACCTTTCTTGGGGACACAGGCAATTTCCTGCTCCCCCCCAAATACAGAACCCCAAATGCAGCCGCCAGCAGAGATATGGCCTGTGCCTTCACCGTTCTCCAAGTTTCCTTTTCTCTAGACTCCCACTCGGTGACCGACCATCCTGCAGCTCGGGGACCCGCTGCTGGCTCCTGTCGCCAGCAGCACAGTCGTATGGGCACCCAGAGGACAGCGTGAGGCTTGGCCCTATTGCTTGTCCCACCACCTCCCTGCACAGGCTACTCCCTGCCGGCCGTGGGCAGAAAACAGATGCCAGGACCCTGAACAGGCCTCCGGCCACCCTGACCCAAAGCCTTTGCAGGCTGTGGGGTGCTGCCGAACTTCAGCTCCTGGGGTGGAGAGGGCGGCTGAGAAGGCCTTTGCAGGACTGGTCTAGGCTGGAGACCAAGCTGACGTCCTCAGGAAGGCCCAGGTGCCCAGGGGAGCCTGAAGAAACCCCGCAGACCGGGGCAGGACACAGGTCCCAGGCTCCCCAAGGAGGGCGGCCACAGCAGGGAAACAGAAACCACCAGAAGGCTTTGCAAACAGCCCTGAGCTCCCCTTGGCTGTGCGGACACGGAGCTGCTGTGTACTTTAGACACAGCCCAGCACCCGCCTTTGTCTGCTGGTCAAATCGGGTGCATCTGCAAAACTTGTTCCCCTTCTCTCTTGGCCCTTAAAACAAATCCAGCCCAATCGGAAGGCGGCTGGCCCGCAAGCCGCGCTCGCAGCAGAGCCAGGCCACACACAACCAGGCAAAATCTAGGCCGGAGAAAACCGGGTGCTAAACCGCCACCGAACACAGCACGCTTTTTGAATGGGTCTTAATTCTCTCGGAATATTGCCCGGACAGCCGCCTGGTCGCTGTTCTTCATCTTATCCGCGTAAACTGAACCGGGTACCCCAAGGAGTTTGCTTTGCGGTGGGATCCTCCGGGAGCCGGCCGGGCGGAGGCCCTTCGGAAGCGGCTGCCTGCCCCAGCCCGTGCGCTCCGAGCTGGCGCCTGCTTCCCAGCCGGGCCGCGTCCTACGGCTGTGGGTCGGGAGGGCCGGTCCCGGGGGGTCTCTCTCCCGCCGCGGTTCAGTCCCCGCTCGCCCCGCGCGCCAGGCGGCTATCGCCGGAGCCGGGACCGCGGAGAGCGAAGGAGGCGGCAGGGCCGAGAGGGGCCCGCAGGTGGCCGGGCCGCGCCCCCCACCCGGCTCCTCGGCCCCACTCGCAAGTCCGACCCGGGCTCTCGGGCCGAGAGCTGCCGCACGTGGGGAGGGGCGCGGCGCGCGGAGGGGCGCCCTGACCTGCCGGCCTTGGTGACGATCATCTCGGTGCCCAGCTGATTGAACTCGTCCCACAGCGCCTTCATCTCCAGCTGCACGCTCACGCTGGACACCTTCGCGTTCTTCTTCACCGGCGCCTTGGCGGAGGCGGCGCAGCTGGCCCCGGGGCCCTCGGGCTCGGCGGCGGCGCTGGTGGCGGCCCCGGCGGCCGGCGCGAACGGGTAGGCGTGCGGCGGCGGCGGCGGGCCCGGGGCGCCGGGGGCGGTGGCGGCGCACGGGTCGTAGCCCGGCGGCGGCGGGGGCTCGCGCGGGCCGTACGGGTCGGCGCCCGGCGACGCTGCGCCCGGGAAGCCCCCCGCGGCCCCCAGGCTGCTCAGGCTGCTGGCCGTGAAGGCTGCAACGTCGCAGAAGTGCGAGAGCTGCGTAAGCCACGGGCTGGACACGGCGGAGATCATGACCCGCGGGCCGCCGCCGCCGCCCCCCGCCGAGGTGAGCGCTGCCCCGCGCCGCGGGCCGAGTGGCGGGCGCTGCGCTGCGTGCGCCCCGGGCCGCGCCGCCCCACACCGCGGGCCGGCCCCGAGGAGGCGCCCCGCCCCGCCCCGCCCCGCCCCGAGCCTCCCCCACCCCGCGCCGAGACAATGGCCTCGCTCCCCTCCCCCGCCCCTCCCCCGCCCCTTCCCCCCTCCCCGGCCCCCAGCCCGCCCGCCGCGGCGCGCTCGGCCCGGGCCCCCGACCGCCCGGACCGGCTCCCCGGAGCGCAGGGCCGGTGCGCGGCCCCTCGCTCTGCCGCCCTCCCGCGCTGCATTTCGCCCTCCTCTCTCCCAGGCTGCCTTTTTCCAATTCGTTATTTCTTTACCTTTGTGTGTCTCATTTAAATTTTCCCTCCTAGTCACCTCGCCTTCCGAAATTCCTGCAGTTTCTCTTTATTTCTGTCTTTCTTTCTGCCACTCCTTATTTATTTATTTATATATATTTGCCCTTTCTTTCCACTGTATTTTCCATCAGCCTTTGTCTCTCAGCGTGCCCCTTCCCTTTTGCTTCTATATCGCTTTCTCTCCTATGCATGCTTTTCTCCTTGTTTTTATAAAACAAAACATGGAAGGCTTTTTCTTTCTGACGAATTTCCTTTGCCTTGAAATGCCCCTGCACGTTCTCGCTTCTCTTTCGTTCTTACCCTCTTTCTTTCTCTCTGTGCGTTTCTTTTCTTTTCTTTTTCCCTACTCCTTGCTGGGTTTTCTCTCAAGTCCGTTTCCTCCCAGCGTTCTTGCTTGCCTTTTTTTGCATTTCCCGACGCTGGCGCTCTCCTCTCCCCCTGCCAGCTTCCTCCCACCTCACCAAGTCCCCCGCTGCTGCCCTCCTGTCCCCCTTGGAAGCTGGGCCCTCGGGCTGGTGGGTGGACAGGCTTTGGGCGGGATCCCAGCTCTTCCTGTCTGTCCCAGGAGTCGCAGCCTGGAGCCTAAAGCACCCTCCATCTCCTCTGCCCTGGGCACCACAGCGGCCCAGCTGGGGATCTGGTGGTGGACGGGCCGGCCAGTGTAGACGCGGCCTGGAGGCTCACCTTCCATGTCCCTGGTGACGGTGCTGAAGTGCATCCCGACCCGGGATTCTGGCAACCGGTGAAGCTTCGCGCTGTCGGAGGACCCCGGGCCCCGGTGGGCGGTGCGCTCAGCGGCCTCGGCTGCAACCAGAGAGGCGATGCTGAACGCGCTGGCCCGAGGAGACAGCGGGCTCCGCGCGTCCATAGGCGCCCGGCGGCCTGGCCGGCGCCGCCTCCGACTGCGTGCGCCCAGCCGCACCGCGCCCAGCCCAGCCCATGGGGCCCCGGGGGCGGGGGCCTGTGTTGCCACTCAGCCGCCGGCCCCAGGCCCAAGGGATTACGGCGTCACGGGCCCCCCACTTGGAGCCAGTAGTGGCTGGGGGCCCGGGTGGGTCCGCGCCCGGCGACCTCGGTGACCAACGTCCCTTGAACATCCCCTTACTCCTGCCGAGGCCGGGCCTCCCTCTATGGGAAGCCACAGTTGGCTTCGACAGCCCCGGGGAGAGGCGGCAGTGCCGGGAGCACTCAGCCCCGGCCCCCCGCTGGAGGTGGCAGGACTCCGATCGACACCTAGGGGCTGCCTGGGCCAGCCCTGGCCCTGTCCTTGGCCCCTCCCGCCTCCACCTGGTCCCCAGCGGCCCCTGACCTGGGTGCAGAGAGAACAGTTTGGGCTCCCACACCGGCCGCGAGCTGACAGCCCTAGGGCTAGCGGCGTCTTTCGTTCCTCCGCGCGGCAGGTCGAGACCCAGCGCAGCCAATGCCCTACAGCCCCCTTAGGTCGGCTCTCTGTCGTAGCTGGGGCCGGGAGCCGAGGGACGCCGCCCAGGCCGCACAGCCCGGGAACCCGAGCGTCACGCGCACCCGCGCGCACCGCCCGCCTCTGGCCAGGACGCTTATACATCCGGAGGGTGGGCAGTGCCCGCTCCTCCGACCTCCCCGCGTACCGGCCGGGCGCAGGGAGGGCCGGGGGCGGGGCCTGGCCGGCCAAGGGAGCTGAGGACACGTCGGAGAAGTGCATGCCGCCCGGTGGGGTGCTGCCCCTTGCCACTCCACAGCCAGCCTCTGGGAAAGGGCCTTGCTGTCCAGGTGCCCGACCAGGCTGGCAGAGCGAGGCCAGGCCAGCGCCTCAGCTTCTGGCCTCCAGGCCCAGACATCCAGGATGCTAAGGCCTAGCTTGGCTCTTCGTTCCCCCACCGACTGTCCCTGGAAGCCTCCTCTGACCATCTCAGGGCATCCATGGCTCCCTGTCCGGGGTCTGTCCACTGAGGGTCAAGCTGGAACCTCCTTGCCTCCTTGGCCTTGTGCTGAGGCTTCGGCTTTCAAGGCCTCTGCCTGCAGCCTCATCCTCCCTCGGCTTCTGCCTGTCCTTGCTTGGGATGGGGCGGAAGACAGGCAGCCTCTCCCAGGGTTTTACAGTCTCAGCCTTGGACATGGGGCTGGAGAGGGTGCTGGCGGGGGGAGAGGGTGCCTGGGAGGGCCCGTGAACCGGGGACCAGAGGAGTGAGCTGTCGTGGGAAGGCACTGACGCTGGGCTCAGCTTCCAGGAAACCGCGTGAGGCTGGGGTGCAGGGGTGAGCAGGGGCGCAGTGCGTGTGTCCGGGCTGTGTCGGGCATGGAACTGTATATGCTTCAAGTCCCTGTCCTGCCTCCACCCTGTGGCTGTAGCCCCGTGGACTGTGTCCGGAGAGGGGAACTGTCACCTGGGCATTCCCCAGCACTAAGTAGCCATCCGGGGGCCCATGACAATGACAGTGACCTGTGTCACTCAGTCGTTGAGGGGTCCCAGGGCCAGGTCCAGGGAGGAGTGTGGTGAGGATGAGCTGGGCTCCAGACCCCTTCCCCTACTTCCTGAGCAGGGCCAGCCCCTTGCCCCCAGGACCCCAGCCAGAGCTGCTTCTGATGGGAGGGGAGCCCAGCTGGGGAGGAGGAGCCCGGGTGGGTGCAGGTCTTGGCAGTATTGCAGGAGACGTGGCCCATGGCCCACGTGGGCGCTCTGCACCACAGAGGCAGTGCGGAGGGGGGGGGGGTCTGTGTGGGGCGCAGAGAGGGGTCCTGCGTGTGCTTTTGTGCTATCCTGTTCTCCGGGTGCACACTGCCCTGGTGTGTGGGGGTGGGGGTCCCAGGCTGTGTCCTATGACCCTGAGAGAGCCTGCGGAGCTAAGCACCCACCTGAGTGCAGCAGCCAGATGCCCAGACGTGGACCCTACGGTGAGGCCAGCGTTGGGAAGAGAGAAGTGAAAGTGAAAAGCCCCAGGGCTTCTGGAGACTCCAGGTCAGCCCCCTGGGATGCTGTCCTCAGGTCCCCAAGGCCTCCACAGCTGGCAGAGGTGGTGGAGAGAGCAGAGTCCTCCCAGGCCCTCATTAACCCTTGCCTGCTTTAGCCAGGACCTGCAGGCAGCTGGGTGCAAATCGGGGTAACAGGGGAAGCGCAGGCCAAGTGGAGGAGGCCTTGTCCAGGAGCGGGGCGCTGGGGAGAGGTGAGGGGCTCACTCCGCCCCACTTCACTTTCTGCAAAAACTCACTGGATCCCAGAGCCTCGACCTGGCTGCTCCATGCCAGGTTGTCCCCCTCCTGTGAAGGGTCCCCAAGCAAGAGGCCACCTGAGCCTCCAGCCTGCACACGAGCTGCCGCCTCCACCACCCATCGAGGCACCACTCCCAAGACCCGTTCTCTCCGTGGGTGTCGCACCTCTTCGTCGGCAGCCCGCCCCATTCCTCACCACTCGCCGCAGCTCCACCCGCAGTGCCCCTCGGCAGGGCAGCCAGGGGAGCGCGCCCACAGGGTGGCCCCGCGCCCCACACCGGTCGGTTCAGCCCAAGAACGCAGCACACCCGCAGGACCCTCAGCCCAGCAGCGCCCCGCGGGAAGTTTCAGCTCTCACCTGGACCGGCAGTGGCTCCCTTCCGCCTCGCTCCCCCTGCCGGCCGCACCTCTTTCACCGAGAGGTAGGAGGCCTGGCTGGGAGCCGGTCTTGGGAGGACTCGGAGGACTGGGCCGGCCAAAGGTCGTGAGCTGCACAAGGTCTGACGCTGGAACCTGGCTTGTGCGGTCAGTCCCCCGACGTGGGACGCTGAGTGAGGACAAGACCAGCATTTTCCATTTCACAAGCCATAAAATTGAGGCTCTGCTTACCGGTAGGTAGGAGACCTGAAGCTGGGGTGACTACAGGAGTCTGGAGGGTCGGGATGGGGCTGAGGACATGGCCAGAGCCTTTGCCTTGCCCCTGGGCCCTGCCTGGGCTCTGGGCCACACCCCAGCCCTGCCCTGATCACTCATCCCGCAGCCCAGCATCGGCATCTTGGCATCTTCATATTTGCAGAGAAGCAAGTCCTCATTTTGGAAGTTTTCTCCCCAGCCAGAGGAAGGCGTTCCCTGGAGAATCTTGCCCGCCCAGCTCCGCCTCCCCTGGGCACACGTGGCTCCCCCAAGAAGCCAACTGACAAGCGCCCTCACGCCCACCCTGCGGGACCCCACTCCTTACTTCCCGTCCGTCTCAGGGCACAGGGCCGCGCCCACCACTCAGCCGCTCTGTTCCCTGGAAAGAAGCCTGCGCACCGTCGGGCCGCTCCGGAAGCCCACGGTCCACGCCGGCCTGGCCCCCGCGCACGTCCCAGGCTGCTGGGGGCGGTGGGTCCGCCAGGGCTGCCCACAGGGTGCTGGCTCCCAGATGGCAGCTGGGAGTGGACGGTGCCCGAGGACCCCCTTCCCCAGGAATCAGAGCACAGAGGGGTCAGAACCAGGCTGAGGAGCCCAGGGCCCGGGGGCACACAGAGAGGGGCCAGGCGTTACTTGACCTCAATAATTCGATTCGGGGTTGATAGCCAGGGAAGCCCCCAGCGCCTAGCGGGATGCTGCGGCTGGGGTTTCATTGGCAGGCGGGCCGCAGCCGGCAGCCGGCCTCTGACACTGTCCGTGGCTCCGCCTGGGCCGGCAACCTCCTGGGAGGCTGGGCCAGAGCTCCAGGTCGCAGCGCGCTGGCCCGGGGCTGGAACTTCGCTGGAACCGGGAGAGGCAGGCATGTTGGAAATCTGTTTTCTTTTCCCGGCACCATCCCCATCTTTCGGCTTCTGATCCGCTGCAAGGTACCTGCCCAGCAACCCTGAACCTCTCAGGGGCACCCCATCGTCCCTCCACCCCTAACGAAGGGGGCTGGCCCGGATCGCCAAAGAGCGCGACATTCTTTGCGGCCCTGGTGAGTCTGTACTGTACACGGCGGAGATCCGGTCCCTGGAGGTGGGCGGGGAGGAGTGCCCCCAGCGCTATGCGGGACCTTTCGGCTGCCGTCTGCCCTCGTCAGCTTCCAGCCGCCGAGCGAGGGAGAAGCAGCACAGACGCCGCCGGGAGGTCCAAGCCGTGCTGGGCTCGCCGGTTCCGCCCTCGCCTGCGCGCAGAAGCGCTTCGCACCCCGCGACCCGGGCGGGAGCACCGTGCGTTAAGTGGCGGGTTCTCAGACCCTGGAGCAAGTACAACTGGGGGACTGCAGGAGAGTTGAGATGTGGCTGGGCGGGTGTCCAAACAGGGGCCCAGCAGCCAGAGAAGCGAGAGAAGGGCCGGGGGAGGGTGCGATCTCCCTGGCCCGCCCCAGTGGGATTCGCGTCCTGGGTTGGAGAAGGAATGCGTCTTCCTCTCCGGGTCGCGATCTCCACCCGTCTCGCAATCCTCACAGTGGCTCCCCACTGACCTTCCCTGCTTCCCTGTGGTTCTCTCTGGATAGACTGGCATCCCCTCTCCTGAGGCAGGACTCCTTGCCAAGCCACTCCAGGTGAGCGTCTTGGGGTTGGGCCTTAGTAGGGGGGAGTGCTCTGTGCAGCTCTGCAGGGTGGGCAGGTAGCAGGCAGGAGCCCTGCGGGATCGGGGGTGGAGAGGGTCCCAGGCCTGCAGCCGGGTTCCTGTGAGGGGGACCTAGGGCTCCAACGTGCTGGCTGAGTGAGCCTGGACAGGATACCTAACCAAGTTCTATTTATTTACTTATTTATTTATTTTTTGAGAGAGATTTTTGCTATAGGGCCTGTGCGCTCACCAGAAAGACAGAGAGAAAGAAAGTGAGAAATCACCCCCCCCCCCCAGAGGAGATATCCATACCACAATCTTGTCTCCTCCATTTTCCTCTCGAGATTTTGGGCGCGCACGCGCGCGCACACACACACCTGCACATGTCCAGTGTGTTTTAAGCTACTGGATCTGGGACTTGAACTGCCGTCGACTACGTGGAAGTCCAGCATCGTAACCATTACGCCATCTGCTGGTCCCAATTCTTTTGAATTTTTAATTTTTTTTCATCTCTATATTTCATGAGGCAGAGAATCAGAGGGACACGGCGGCACCCTCCCACAGGGACCTGACGCCTCCGTCCACCCCTGCACTAGGTTATGGGGACGTGGGTGCCTGGCATGCTCAGGGAGGGACCCAGACTCGAACTGGAAACCCTCCTGTGTGGGTTAGCCTCACTTCTGCCGCCATCCAGCCCCCTACTGGGTTCTGAACAAGGGCCTGGGAGTTGGAATCTTCCAGATGCTTGCTTTCTTGTGATGTGGAGACGATGCTGGTGGGGGTGAGGTGAGCTGCTGCCAGGGAAGGGCTACTCCCTACAGGTCACCGGGGCCCTCTGCTGGCCCCCGCCTGCCTCCCAGTCCCAAGGACAGGACAGGATGCATCCCGGTCTCCCCGTGTCTGTGAGGCTGAACAGAGGGAAACTGAGACCCCAAGAGAGGCCACTGTGGGAGAGAAGACAGGACGGCCTCCTCAGAGCTGGAGGGGTGGCCAGGGTCTGCACAGCTGTGCACAGCTGGCCCCCAGCCTCCGGCCTGCACCCTCCCCCCCACCTGCACTGTGGGTGCCACGTTCCGGGTCACGTGCCCAGGAGGACAGACAGAGGGACGGCCAGGCCAGATGGGCGATAGCACCCTGGCCCCTGACCCCACTGTGCAGCAGACCCCCCCCCCCCCCGGACTGGAAGTTCCCGCAACTCCAGAACAAACAAACAAATAGACAGACTGATGGACAGCCCGGCCCCGGGCCCCTCTCCGATTTCCGAGCCTGTTGATCTAGCTGCCTAAGTGGCAGGAGGACCCAGCCACATGGGGAGCCAGCTGTCCATCTGTCCGTCCACCTACTGGTCACACTGGCCCCTGCACCCCAGGTGCCATCAGGCGGCCTTGAGGCTCAGAGGCCCGGATGATCACAGGACCGCTGAGGTGGCTGGATCTCTGCTGCCGTGGGGGCGGGTGCAGAGACCAGCCCCTGTCCTCCCTCTGCTGCGGCGGCGTGGAGGGGCCTGCAAAGCAACAGGCCTCCAAAGATCCTGGCGGTGCGTTGGTGAGGCGACCGGCCAGAAGGTGGACACCTCCAGGCAGTGCCCGCTGCTTGCCTGGCCAGCTGGGGACCCTGACCGGATAGTAATCCCCACATGCTCCTGCTTGGGCACTCATACCACCACCACACACACACACACACACACACACTAGTGAGCATGGGTCTGGATGTACATGCATGAACATACCATCTACACACACGGACACGTGGGCATACGCGTGTAGGCAGACACGTGTCGTAATGCCGTACCGTCATGCTCATGACCATTGCATATCTGTACACACTTTGTACAGGCAAACATGCATGTGAGTGTGCAGGCACTGGCATGTGCATGCGTGCGTGCAAACACACACGTGTGAGCATGGACATACTCTGGACATGGATGCGGGAGAGTGCGTGTGCACCAGCATGTCCAGCGGACACACGGACCAGCACACGTATGCAGGCTGGTCCCCTACCGTGGCCACGGTCGCATGTCTCTTAGCAACTCAAGTGGACCTGAGGTTGAGTTGCCTGGGGCGAGCCCGCTGGTCACCTCCACGTGACGAAGCACAGCGTGTTCAGTCTGTTCATTCCCTGCAGGTGACACACTCAGCTGGCGGCCTGGACACTGGGGACATGTGGGGTCTCCTGACACCGATGGCCAGCGGGAAACCTTCCAGGCTCAGCCCCAGTCCTGCACTCAGCGTGGTGGTGAGAGCTCTGGAAAGCTCTGAGAAGTAAGACACTGGGGACAGGACCAGAGGCAAGGAAGGGTGACAGCTAAGATGGTGGCACTAGCGCCTAGCGAGGGCACGGTCCCGGCAGCCACTGAGATACTGTATCTCCCTTGCAGATGTTTACAGAGTTTAATACAATCAGATGGCTCACACTTGGAAGTTCTTCTGTGTCCTGTTAATTCGAGCCGTCCACATCTTCACTGTGACAGCAAGCAGACAGTTCCGAGGGGCCTTCCAAAAGTTCATGGAAAATGCGTATTATGAAAAAACTGCATGGATCTTGATTTTTTTAATTTTAATTTTTGGTACCAAAATAAAGTCGCACTCTGTACTTTAACTCCATTTTCTGCGAACTTTGTGAAATTCCCTCATGTTTGGAGAAACTGTGAAAATCCAGTCCAAGCACGGCAAATAGCTGGACCCACGTCACGTCCCGTGCACCTCGGTCCACCGTTTCCGGGCAGAGTACCTAGCCCAGGACCTGGCCGCTGCCCTCTGTAGCCCACGTCGGCTCTAACCCTCTGCTGTGGAGTCCAGTCATGCCCCTGTGGCCTTGCCGGGTGCCCCTGCCAGCCTGGGGCTGCAGGCAGCTGGACTGTCCAGCCTGGGGCAGGTGTTGGTGAGGGCAGAGGAGTCTGATGGGCAAGGCTGCAGAGTGGAGGGGTCCCTTCACCGAGGCGAGGGCCAGCACCCTCTTGCAAGGATGGGAGCTGAGGCCCAGAGAGAGGGCAGTGGAGGCAGCAGACCTCCCTGGTGGGGGAGCGTGCAGGGCCAGGGTCTTCCAGCCCTGCCTAGTCTCCTGTGGCCCTGAGTGTGAGAGCTGTCGGGAAGGCTGAGAGGCGAAGGCCTTTGAGGCTGGGCCTGTGTCCTGGGCCCTTCAGAGCAGGGAGGGATCCGGGAGGGCCTGGGCCAGGAGTGAGCCTTCCCCTGCAGCGCTGCGTCTGGGGGTGCACTTTAACATCCCCAAGCCTCAGTGCTTTCCTCTGAGAAATGGAGAGGATGCTCCGCCCCCCAGGGAGGATGGAGCCGCCTTCTGAGCCCTCCACAGAGGCTTCTCAGATGACATCACCATTCTGCTGTCTGGTGTCCTAGGGCTGCCCCCAAATTGGGCCCCCCCAGCAACGTGAGTGACAGGGAGCTGTTGATTCTGTGGCTTCTGTGAGCCCACAGCCGGGTCCGGGCATCGAGCAAGGGCATTCTGGTTGTGTCGCCTCTGCCCCCCCACCGCCCCCAGAACCCAGCTAGGCACCCTCTGCGGCACCCTCTGCCTGGCTTCCCCGCGGGGCCCAGTGCCTGCAGCTCGGCCTCGGTTTCCCCACAGCCAGGAGTGTGCCCCAGCCCCACCCTAGCCCTGACAAATCCCTTCCCTCCTCGGAGGCTCTGCTGCACCAGGTTGGAATTTCTCAAAAGCAAACAAACAGGCGAGCTCAGAGTTGCGGTTTTCAGAGCTCAGATTCCTCCCGGGTCTGTCTGAGCCAGCGTCAGGCCGGGCCGGCAGCCCCGACGCGATGTAGGCAGGAGGGCCCTCGGCTGAGCCCCCCTGGCTGCCGGCTGCTAGCCCTGCCCAGGGGCCCAGGCTCGGAGCTCGCAGTCCCGGACAGCGCTGGGCTGGCCCTGTCCCTCCGAGAGCCAGCGAGGACGGCAGCGGCTGCAGCGTGCTGAGCTCGGACCTGGAGTGGACGGCCAGGCAGGAGGTGACTGCGAATGGTGACAGTGGCTGGTGATGGGGCAGAGCCATGTCGAGGCGGCAGGCAAGGCTGGAGGTGCACGGAGGGAGAGGATCGGAGGGGTGAGGGCTCCAGGCAGTGGGCGAAGGTGACCCGAGGCGGCCATCAGAGAGGCTGGCGATGTCGTTAAGGTCTGGACAGGGCAGGGCGTGGAGGCTGCGTGGGAATGTGGGGGTAGGAGAGGCAGGAGGGCACCTCCAGGGGCCTGCGGGGCTAGGAAGGAGGGCTGGGACTAGAGGAGGGGCGGGAGGGGGCTCTCGCCAGGTGGTCTTAATCTCCTTAGTGAAATAAGAGTCCTGGGGGCGGGCTGGCGGGGGAGGTGGGAGCTGGAGACAGCTGCGGGGAGGGGACGGGCCTGACCGCCCAGAGGCCCTGGGCCGGGAGCCCCTGCTGCCGGCCGCCGCTCCCCTCTCCCCGTCAGTCCGGCTGAGACTTTGAAGCCGGTTCTTCGACCCATCCCTCCTCTGCTTGCTGCCTCGGCCCAGGCTTGTGGGGGTCTGCGCGTGTGGGGTGGGCGCAGAGGGGGTCTCTCCCATTCTTATATCAGCCGTCCACCCCGGGCAGCACAAGTGCTGGGCCAGTTTTGCCCCTACTGAACCCCTTTCCTTGGGTCCCGACTGCACCGGTAACAGCTCTAAGGTCATGTCAGGGAGGAGGAGGCCAGGGCCCCTCGTCACCCCGGGACCCTCAGCTTCCCCAAGCCAGCCCATCCCCGGGACCAGAAGGGTGGAGGCGGGGAGTCTGCCTCCCAGGGACCTGCACCTCTCCTATATCCACGGGGTAGAGACAGGGAAACTGAGGCAGGAGGAGCGGGCGAAGCCGGCCTCAAGGCGGCAGGGCCACAAGTGGGTGTGGGCGGCACGGAGGCGCCGGCTGTCCCATGCGGCTAAGTGGGTGCTTGGCACCAGCTGTGTGGGGCGGACAGACAGACAGACGGATGTGAGCTTTCACCAGTGCCCCGAAGTCAACCCAGCCCCTCCCTCCATGGCATTTGCCAGGACCCAGTGACCTAGCGGCCACCCCTTAGTGTGTTGGGTGTGGGCGGGCGCCAGCCTGTCTCGGGCTTCGCTGCAACGGCCAGGCCCTGGGGCCGATGCGTGTGCCAGGTCTGTCCTCGCCTGGAGAAACTGAGGCCACCCCCCCCACCCCTGCAAAGCTGGCATGGGACGGGAGCTCCTGCAGACTGTGGCGAGGGACCCTCCCTGCACTGTTGGCCTGCCTGCGTCCTGGCTCCCCATGGAACAGGCCCCTGGCCACTTGCGCCTCCTCCTGGCAGCTCTGTGCCTG
Source organism: Tupaia tana (assembly GCA_026018925.1). NCBI lineage: Eukaryota > Metazoa > Chordata > Mammalia > Scandentia > Tupaiidae > Tupaia > Tupaia tana. The sequence continues at coordinate 29,169,641 of JAKSZU010000026.1, read as the reverse complement.
CACCCCCTTGCACCTGCTAGGCCCTGCCCTGGGCTGTTTCTGCCTGTTCCTTGGGGCCTGTCATGGTGACCCCAGGGCATTTGCTGGTTATGTCACTCTTACCTTCTGGACTAGGCTCAGGGTCGCCTGGGCATGGGGGGGCCAGGGAAGGTAAACCCCAAGGAGACCCTCCTGGCCCAGGCACGTAGAGCACCAGGCCCTGTGGGTGGCCTCGAATGACATCAGTGTGCGCACATGAGTGGCAAGGCCAGCCCTCGTGAGCTGGAGGCTGGGCAGACATATGACAGGGCTAGGGTCCTGGGCACCAGGGCCTGGACACGGGGAAGCCAGGTCGACCTCAGCGGGGCAGGTCGGACTGGTCCACAATCTCCCTCTCTCCAGAATCCCCTCACTTTAGCACCCAAAGAGAATTCGCTAGTGTGACCTCAGTGTCACTCCTAGGAACGCCTTCCACCCTCTCTGCACGTTGAAGACAGAAAGGCTATTAGTCACCGTGGAGTGAGTTTTTGCAATCGAATTCTTTCCTAACACCTGCTGTGATCAGCCAGGTCCTAGCTCAGGGCCCAGGGCCTTCCCGGGTCGGAGAGGTGAAATAGGACGGTGGCCTGCAGACGTCTGCCGGGTTGGTCCAGGCAGAGGATGTAGCCCAGGCCTATGGGAAGAACCTTCAGGAAGGAAGTGGATGCTTCCCAATGAAGTGAAACTTGCAATGACCAGAACTGCCTGCGGGTGGAGCCAGTGGGTCTCCGCGGGACTGAGGACACCTTCTCCCCAAGGGCAGTGGGACACTGAGCCATGGGGGCTGGATTTTTTTTTTGAGAGTTTTTTGCTATATACGGTGCGTGTGCTCGCTGGAGAGACAGAGAAACAGAGAGACAGAGAGACAGAAAGGGGGGATGGCCACGCCGCAATCCCTTCTCCTCTACTCTCCTCTCAGGATTTTGGGCACGCACGCACACGTGCCCGGCGTGAGGTTTAAGCCATCGGTTCTGGGACTTGGTCAGCTATGTGAGAGTCCGGCAGTGTAACCCTCACACCATCTGCTGGGCCCTGAGTTCACGCATCTTATCCACAGGCCCTGTTTGGCAGCCCAGGCCCCGGGAGAGGGAGGAGTGAGACCGACATGGACCAGGATGAGGGGTGAAGATTTGAGGCTGCCACCGTAAAAGACGTGACGACCTGCACCGTGAGGGTATTGTGACAGGTGATAAAAATAAGGTGCCTCATTGGTGTCAGCAAATGATACCTATCGGGTTATTGGGAAACTCACGATGCATTTTTTTTTTTTTTTTTTTTTTTTTTTTTTCTTTTTTTGGAGAGGTTTTTGCTATAGGGCGCGTGCGCTCGCCAGACAGACAGAGAGAGACAGAAAGATAGAAAGCAGGAAATCACCCCCCAGGGGGGATGGCCACGCCGCAATCCCTTCTCCTCCATTCTCCTCTCGGGATCCTGGGCACGCACGCACACGCGCCCGGCGTGAGTTTAAGCCGCCGGGTCCGGGACTCGAACCGCGGTCGACTACGTGGGAGTCCAGCGACATAGCCATTACGCTAACTGCTGGTCCCACGATGCATTTTTCATAGAGATACGTTTAAAAAAAAAAATACGGGGCCAGCAGCTGGCGTAATGGCTATGTTGCTGGACTCCCACGTAGTTGACAGCAGTTCGAGTCCCAGACCCAGTGGCTTAAACTCATGCCGAGCACATGTGTGTGCGTGCCCCAAATCCCAAGAGGAGAATGGAGGAGAAGGGATTGCGGTGTTGCCATCCCCCCTGGGGGGTGATTTCTCGCTTTCTGTCTCTCTGTCTCTCTCTGTCTTTCTGGTGAGCGCACGCGCCCTATAGCAAAAACCTGTTAAAAAACAAAACACATCATAACTCTCCCGACAACCCAATATAGGGTCTGCCTCGTCCACACATACATAGCACATACCTTTATGAAGCAACAAGGGTCACTGTGCCCCAGCTTTTGGTCACCAGCTTCTTGAATGTGTCCGAAACGCCCCTGGCTCTGATCCCTGTATCTAAATTGGTGTCCAGGCCCTTCTAGAGCTCCTGGCAACACCCCTTCCCCACCAACAGTTGGTCTATGGCCGGGACCCAGGCCCGGAGTCACTTCCCTTGGCCAGTGTGGGCAGCCAGGATCAAGAGTCTTGGATTTCAGATAGGGTGACCCCCCACCTGGTGGCAGCTGACACCTGAGACCACCCTACCCAGTAGCAAGGGGCAGGGGTGAGTGACCCGGCTGGAGACAGCTGTCGTGGGAACAGTCAGAGAACCCCAGTGTCCCTCGTCCTCCTGGTGTCAGAGAGGAGACTGAGGCCCAGGACAGGGCAAGGCCATGGGCACCAGGGTCCCACTACGTGCCAGCCTGGCCCTGCCCCTGCGCCCTGCCCACCCCTGCTGCCCACCCGCCCGCCCAAGCAGAAAGTGACCATTTCCTCCAGCCCCCGCCCCGGAGGGCGACGCAGAGCTGGCAAAACAAACAGGCCGCTCCTCTCCTGTGGCTGCCGGCTGGTGACGGATGGCCAGAGGGGCCGGCCGTGCTGACTGACGGCCGCCCGTCATGTGTGGGCCGGGGTGGGCCGTCCAGGCCTCAGGCACCGACACGCTCCTGAGCCAGCAGAGGGGCTGGCCTCGCCCCACCCCAGGCTCTCCTGGGCCAGAGCCCCTGGGGTCTGAGACCAAGCACGTGGGTCCCCTGGGGGTGCCGTGGGGGTCATAGGCCAGGTCCCACTGTGGGCGGGGGTTGAGGCAAGGTGACCATGTGTATGAGGGTGCGTCCTCCCTGGTACCTCCCTGGCTCTCACTGGTGCCCCAAGGACGAGAGCCCCTGCCCCGCCTTCCTGTAGGTGGGCGGGGCTGGGCAGGTTTTTTTTTTTTTTTTTCCCCTTCTTTTTCTTTGGAGAGTTTTTTTTTTTCTTTTTGCTATAGGGCGCGTGCACTCTCCAGAAAGAGAGAGACAGAGAGACAGAAAGCGAGAAATCACCCCCCAGGGGGGATGGCCACGCCTCAATCCCTTCTCCTCCATTCTCCTCTCGGGATCTTGGGCACGCACGCGCACGCACCTGGCGTGAGTTTAAACCACCGGGTCTGGGACTCGAACCACAGTCGGCTACATGGGAGTTCAGCAACATAGCCATTACGCTAACTGCTGGTCCCGGCAGGGGTCTTTTGAGACCTCGCAGCCAGGTGCCCCCAGCAGGACCCAGCCCTGGCGTGGGCTCTGGCACGTCCCAGAGGAGGGTCTTCAGGACCTGGGGTGCAGGTTATTGATCTCAGGGGTTGGGGGCATGAACAGTGGGGGTGGGCCTGGGCGGGCTCTCGGGGGCAACAGCGCCCTGCCACACTGCGCTGCCCGTGGTAGTCCCGGGAGTCCCCCACGCCCCCGTGTGCCTGGTGCGTCCTGAGTTCGTCACTGCAATGTACAGATGGCCACACTGAGACTCCAGGGAAGCCTGGGTGGAGGGGCTCAGCAGTCGGGGTGGCCCCCGGGCTCCTGAGCCTGCCACACCCTCCTTCAGCCTCCTTGGCTGTCACGCCTCCACACAGGGCTGGGTGTGTGCGCTGCCCACCTGCCCAGGCCGAGGGACATGCAGCTACCCAGCTGAAGTCCCTGCAGCCTGGGCCACCCAGCCGGTGTCTGGCCGGGGAGGAAGGGGCAGCTGCGGCCAGGCCTCTGACCCTCCGGCCGCCCGGCCCCACCGAGAGCACGTCTGGCTTAGAGGAAGTGTCAGAGACCCCCCGCTTCCTGAACCTGAGTGGACTGGGGCTGCCACTTCCGCCCAGCGCCCCTGGCCCGGCCCTCGGCTCCTCCAGCCCCAGTCCGGCAGCCCCACTATCCCCCATTCTCGTTTCCTGCTGGGATGGGGGCCGTCCGGGGCACCAGGAGACTTCCCTGGCTCTGGGGTCGGCAGGGCCAGGAAGCCCCATTGAATAGGGTGTGGAGGGCCTGGTGGGTGATGGCTGGGCGGACAGGGGCCTCCCCTGGGGATGCGGCTGCCACGGAGCAGGGTCGTGACCTGTGCCTGCAGGGCCCATGGACTCTGGCTAGCCCTTGGTTCAAGGCCAGCCCAGGGTCTGTGGCGAGGGATGCTCTGATGCAGCAGAGGCGACAGGAGCTGGCCCGGAACGGCCGGGGTCTGTGGCCCGCCACTGGGGTAGACCACAGGCTACAGGTAAGGCAGGGCAGGGGTGTGTGAAGCAGGGTCTGTGGCATGGGCAGACGGATTCCCTTCCCTGCCCGGGACTCCGTGACAGGGTGCAGGGCCCAGGTAGTGACTCGGGCCAGGCTGGCCTGTGAGTTTCGGTCTGAGGCACAACACCCCTGCCCTTCCATGCTGCGGGGGCAGGAAGTCTGGGGTCTGGCAGAATGGGGGCAGAACCGGGGCCACACGGGGCAGGAAGTGGCCCTGGGCTCCAGGGGGTGGGGTGGCCTCCGAGGGGCCGTTTCCTCCCTGGGAACATCCTGCCTGGGCACAGGAGGGAAGAGGGCTCCAGCTAAGCGACAGGAAGGGCCTGGGGGCTCAGCGTCCCCTCGAGCAGGGCAGGGGACGCCCAGAGGGGACGCCCTGACGGCAGGTCTGAGCCGAAAGGCTGGGCTGGGCCTCCCCCCACGCCTGGCCCCAACCTGGAACCGGGGTCTCCCTGCGTGGGCTGGGCTCCCTGGAGTTCCCCGGTTCTCGGCCTCATCCCTCCACGACCGGGAGCTTAGGCCCGGGTCCAGCCTCAGTTTGCCGTATGAGCCACGGCCACGGCCCATGCCTCCACGCCTGCACGTGGCTGCCAGCCAGGACTGGGGCTGAGGGAGTGGCTCCGCAGGCAGGCAGCAGCCACCCAGGTCAGCACCCCCCCACGGCCTAAATATAGCCCACAGGCGCCCGGCCGGGAATAGAGACCTCTGTCAGCCCCCGGCAGGTGCTGTGGGAAGAGGGCAGCATGATTGGCAGGGGTGCCGACGGGCGGGCAGCCAGGGCGAGGTCATGTGAGTGTCCGGTGGGGCAGTGTGTCCTCGGAGGACAGCTGGGTGCCCAGCCCGCCCTGCTCGGGACAGCCCTCGCCCATGCCCCTGCCCTCTCCCGCGTCCCACCTCCGAGGCTGCTGCCAGGTCCTCGGGACTGGTGGGCCAGCCCGACACTGGCAGCGTCCCCAAGCCCTCGTGCATGGGTCTGGCCCTGCCGCTCCCTCCGGCCACCTGTGACCTCTATGGCCCCGGCTCCAGGCCTGCAGCCCCACACAGTGACAGACCCATCCCCATCACAGGGAAGAGTTGTAGGATGACCTCAGGGCTGCCTGGCCTGTCCCTCTGTCACTCACCCCTGCAAAGGCTCTTCTGTGCTCCCCACTCCCAGGCCCCGCCCTCCCGCTGTAAACCCCCTTTTCCTGGCCACTCGAAGCTAACCCGCTAGCCCAGAGGGCACCTGGTCCGGCGTCCTCTGGGATCCCCTCTGGACCTCACTTCCTGTCCTGGTCTCTGGCTTTGACCTTTCAGGACACGTCCCCAAGGGTGGGGACAGTCCCTGCGCCCTCCCACACTCAGCTACCCGCGCAGCCCCTCCGGCAGTGTCCTGGACCCCAGGCCCATCCGGGCTTGCCTCGGGAACCCAGCACGGCGTGCCCCCTGCCCACCCACCCTGGGACAAAGCTCGCACCTGCTGGCCCTGCTCCTGTCCCCGGAAAGCACACGGCTTCCCTCCCACTCCTTGAGGTGTCAAGCTGAGAGTCTGCAAATACCCCGAAGAACACCAAGCAGACCCAGGAGAGGGGGTCCTTCCCGGTTTCCATGTGCAGGGGCCCTGGGGCAGGAGCAGACCCGGGCTGTCACACTGCAGGTCCTGCGGTCTCACCTGTCCCCCGGGGAGGGAGCGGGACAGGCAGAGGCAGGTGGAATGTGGACAACGAACGCGTCTGCAACATCCAGGTGTTTGTTTGTGTTTTGAGAGTTTTTTTTTTTTAAGAGGTTTTTGCTATAGGGCGCGTGTGCTCGCCAGAAAGAGAGAGAGAGACAGAGAGATAGAAAGCGAGAAATCACCCCTCAGGGGGGATGGCCACACCGCAATCCCTTCTCCTCCATTCTCCTCTCGGGATCTTGGGCACACACGCACACGCGCCCGGCGTGAGTTTAAGCCACCAGGTCCGGGACGCGAACCGTGGTCGACTACATGGGAGTCCAGCGACATAGCCATTACGCTAACTGCTGGTCCCTACCCAGGTATTTGTTGATTGAATAAGCGAGTGTGCGCCCAGTACCTGTCCCACGCCCAGCACTGTGGATGACATGTCGCATCTCAGAGGACAGAAGCCCAGAATGTTGGGTGCTAGAAGGAAATCTTGGGCCAGGAATTTGACACTGTCTGAAAAGAACCTCGGGGCAGTGGCCCTACCTGGCCAGCCTGCCGTGGCCCTCTGGCTCTACTGGAATGCTCCTCGTGACAGAAGCCTCACCCTGCAGGGGCAGCTGGCCCAGCAGCCCTGGCTTTGCAGGTTGGTGGGTGGAAAGCCCATTCCGGTGACGAGTAGGGCCAAGGCCGGGGACAGTGCGCAGGGCGGCAGGAGCAGGGCTGAGGGGCAGAAGGGGGCAGAGGCAGGAGACTGAGGCCCTTGGTAGGGGTGGTCCCCTGACCCCAGAGGGGCGGACCCTCAGCTCCGCAGCTCTGCCATCCTGGACGGCGGAGGCTGTGGCCGGGCTTGTTTGTTCTTCGTCTCGTTTTTCTGGTTTGGGGCCTGGGTGCCCAAGCAGGGCTAGGGCCTGGGGACAGGCGGAGTGGGGAGGGGGCCCCAGCAGGGCTGTGCTGAGGGAAGGGCCCGGGCCTGGATGCAGGGTCCTGGATCTGGCTTGCTGCCACCGTCCTGTCCATGCCCACCCTGAACTGCCAGAGGACACCTGGAGGGCTTTGCCGAGGAGGCCTGGGCTTAGGAGGGGCCCCCACATGGTGTAGCCCCAAAGGCAGCCCCAGAGGGGATTCTGCGGTCAGAGGATCCAGGGCCATGTTTTAAAGCAGGTTCTCAGAGAGCAAGCCCCAGAGTTGGCGCTTGGTCCCCTCCTTAGAGAGTCCTGGGACATGGGCTTTGGTGCAGGGGTGGCGGGGACAGTGGCCAGTGGCCAGTACTTTAAGGCCCCAGGCAAGTGGAGAGACAGAGAGACAGAGACAGAAAGCAAGGCATTACTGTGACTGCACATTCAATCCAGTTCCTCTAGAGGCCAGTAGGTGGCGACAATCCCACCTGCAACCGTGGGAAGGTTCCTGGTTCAAGTCTAGAAACCTCCCCGAGTTTGTGGCGCATACGTCTATCCTTGATCTGGGGCTGCTGAGGCTGGGGTGGACTGTGGCACCAAACCCTGTTAGTTGGGGCCAGCAGGTGGCATGGTGATTAAAGGCACTGGACTCTCAGATGGCTGACCATGGTTTGAGTCCTGGACCTGGCGGCTGGCTTTCTCACTTTCCTTTCTCTCTCTCTCTCACTCTGTCCCTCTCTGATCAAAGTAAAATAAATAAATAAATTTTAAAAATAACCCTATTGGTGTGTGTGCATGTGTGGTCTCTGTCTCTGTCTCTCTTGCTCATGGAAGAAATAAACTTAAACGAAAAAGAGTGACTTGGGAACCAGCAGTTAGCGTAATGGCTATGTCGCTGGACTCCCACGTAGTCGACTGCGGTTCGCATCCCAGACCCGGTGGCTTAAAACTCACGCCGGGCGCGTGTGCGTGCTTGCCCAAGATCCTGAGAGGAGAATGGAGGAGAAGGGATTGCGGCGTGGCCATCCCCCCGGGGGGTGATTTCTCACTTTCTGTCTCTCTGTCTCTCTCTGGCGAGCGCACGCACCCTATAGCGAAAACCTCTCCAAAAAAAAAAAAAAAAAAAGAGTGACCAGCAGATGGTGTAATGGTTACGTCATTGGACTCCCACATAGTCGACTGTGGTTCGAGTCCCGGACCCGGCGGCTTAAAACTCACCGGGTGCGTGTGCGTGTGTGCTCAAAATCCCAAGAGGAGAATGGAGGAGAAGGGACTGCAGTGTAGCCATCCCCCCTGGGGGGTGATTTCTCACTTTCTGTCTCTCTGGCGAGCACACAGGCTGTATAGCAAAAAAAAAAAAAAGAAAAAGAAAAAAAAATTCTTTAAATAAATACACTTAAAAAGAGAGAGAGAGAGAGTTTAAATCTGGGCTCCTGTGTCTCAGTGGGACCCCGTTTGTGCTGTGTCCCTGGAAAGGACCAATGGAATGCTTGCCCCCTCCCCCTGGCTCCTGGCTCTCTGGGCCCTACCCCCTCCTCTTCTCTCCTGGCCAGCCTCAGCTGCCCTAAGTGCCTGGGCTGCTGAACCCAGTTCTCCTCTCGTCCAATCAAACCCTGCCCGTCTGGCCTTATCCAAGATGTAGGTGGGGAAACTGAGGCTCAGAGAGTGGCCGGCAGGGCTGTTAGTCAGGGGTCTACCCATGGACGGCAGAGGCTGGGGAGAGGGCGAGAGCCCGAGCAGCTGGCCCAGGGTCTGGAGATAGTATCTGGGCCCTGGAGTGAAGAGGGTCTGGGACCGGCAGTTAGCGTAATGGCTATGTCCTGGACTCCCATGTAGCTGACCGCGGTTCGCATCCCGGACCCGGTGTCTTTAAACTCATGCCAGGTGCGCGTGTGCGTGCGTGCCCAAGATCCTGAGAGGAGAACGGAGAAGGGATTGTGGCATGGCCATCCCCCCTGGGGCATGATTTCTCGCTTTCTGTCTCTCTGTCTCTCTCTGTCTTTCTGGCGAGTGCATGTGCCTTATAGCAAAAAAAAAAAAGAGGGTCTGCAGAGGTGGGGGGTGCTGCTCCTTGCTCCCCCACAAGCTACACCTGGGCCTCTGAGAGCACCCGAGGACAGTTACGATCGGCGTTGTGGAGTTGGGGAAGCTGAGGCATAATGACGTGGTAGGCCTGCTCTACAGCACAGGCCTGGCCTGGCCTGCGTCGGGGGCAGGCAGGCTTCCCCGGGGACAGTGCAACGCCCCTGTCAGAGGAGGGCTGAGCAGTGCAGGGCTCATGGGTCAGGCCCTAGAGGTTTTTGAGAGTGCACATTCACCAGGGCAGCAGGGTGGCAAGGAGTGAACCGAGGCCCAGTGGTGATGCTCCCCAAACCTCGCCAGGAAACCAGGGCTCGGGGAGAGCGGGCAGCCCAGAGGAGGGGCAGGCTGGGCTGGGATTTAGACTCAGGTCTGTCCTAACCCCAACCTACTGTCCAGAGCTCTGTCCCTTTTTTTTTTTTTTTCTTTATTTTTTCTTGGAGAGATTTTTGCTACAGGGCGCGTGCGCTTGCCAGAAAGAGAGAGAGAGAGAGACAGAGAGACAGAAAGCGAGAAATCACCCCCCGGGGGGATGGTCACGCCGCAATCCCTTCTCCTCCATTCTCCTCTCGGGATCTTGGGCACGAACGCACACGTGCCTGGCGTGAGTTTAAGCCACCGGGTCCGGGACTCGAACCGTAGTCAACTACATGGGAGTCCAGCGACATAGCCATTACGCCAACTGCTGGTCCTCAGAGCTCTGTGCCTTCTATGGGCTGGGGAGGGAGGGCCTCAGAGGCTGGGGCAGAGTCGAGGGTGGGAGGACAGAGGCATGCAGTGGGGCTGGCTGCAGGCTCTCCATGTGTCCCCTGAAGGGCTGTCCCCTCGAGGCCTCAGTTTCCCCAGCTGTAAAATGGAGATGACCTGTAGGAGGCTCTCGGCTCTGACAGGCTCACTGCTTGGGGGCGGGAGTGTGGCCTAGCCCTGCAGCTGAGACCTGACCAGGGACTCGGCGACAGGCGCTTTGCGGGCAGGGGCCTGGCGGCCGTGGTAGGTAGGTTGGCTCACCCTGGCAGAATCGCCCTACATTCGCAGTCGGCCCTGGGCTGGCCCAGCCTTCAAAACACTTTCCAGAGATGAGGCCTTACTCCCTCACTGCCCCTGCGCCGTCTGCCCACCCATGTGGCCCCTTCCCCCATGGAACTCCACCCCCCCAGGCACCCCCGGAGGCTCCCAATGGAGGATGTTGGGCCTGGGCCTCATGCCAGCTGGGCCATGACTGAGCCGAGTGCCAGGCCTTCTGTCATCCAGGTGATGAGGAGCCCTTTCTGGTTCTGAGGCGTGTCGTGTTCCTTCCCTGTCTCATTGCTTTTCTGTCTCCACGGAGTAGGGCTAGCACACAGATCCCCACTCTCACGCCTGCACCCTAGGCAGACATCACCAATGGATCCCACTCCATGTGATGAGAAGCTTCAAGTTACCTGGCCCTGAGCCCCAGGTGACTTCTGTCAGTGGCTCCAATGGCAGCAGGAAGGGCAGTCAGTGGCACCCTGGGCACCGAGTCAGGCGAGGCCAGTAGCAGAGGGCAAAGGGCTCCGGATGGGCATCAGAGAGAGGAACCAAGGATGGGGGTGACACCACTGGGGCCTTCCACCCTCGGCGTTACAAGGGTTCCAGACTTGCCACTCCTGTCACCAGAAACTGCAGCCGGGGTGGACACGGCTGGTTTGTGGGAGGGGCCAGAGAGGAGTCCTCTCCTGCATGCTGGCCCTGCCCCCATGAGGCCTCGGCGGGCGCCGCGGTGCAGCTCGGGCTCCAGAAACATTTGCTTTAAGTCTTAAAATATCAGGTTCCCGTATCCCAGGGCTTCCCCGGGGGCTGCTGAGCAGGCGGGAGGGATTTTAGGAGTAAGAAGATTCCCCCTCGGGCCCCCACCCATAGCTCCTCCGCCCCCTCCCATCTCAGCCTCAGCTGAAGCCAGATAAGCATTTGTGGGTGACCAGCTGGGCCCTCCCATTCTCCTGCTTTGGGGGGAGCCCCCAGTTCACCCTTGCCACATGACCCTACCTAAAACACTCGATGGGGTGCAGGCCAGGCTCCCAGGGCCTCAGCCTCCCCTCCGGGGTGCAAACTTGTCCCCATAAAACCTGCAGATGCCTTCAGCCCACGACAGCTTAGAGGGGGAAACCAAGGAGTGGGGAAAAGACACCTCCTTACGGCGTGAGCCGCCCACTCACAGCCGCTGAGCTGTGCACCCCACACTGGCGTCCAGCCTTCCCCAGGCGAGGGACACGAGGCCGAGGCCCTGAAGAGGTAACGCCAGGTTGGCAAGGTCCGGGCTTTGAGGTAGCTTCCGAGAGTCAGGGCACTTGTGTGGGGTCTTGAAAGATGAATAGGCATGGGGGACCAGCAGATGGCGTAATGGCTGTGTCGCTGGACTCCACGTAGTCGACTGTGGTTCGCATCCCGGACCTGGTGGCTTAAACTCACGCTGGGCACGTGTGCATGCGTGCCCAAGATCCCGAGAGGATGGAGGAGAAGGGATTGCGGCGTGACCATCCCCCCTGGGGGGTGATTTCTCGCTTTCTGTCTCTCTGTCTCTCTCTGTCTGGCGAGCGCACGCGCCCTATAGCAAAAACCTCTCAAAAAAAAAGAAAAAAAAGAAAAGAAAGATGAATAGGCATTTTGGAAGGGTCCTGGTGCCGAGGCCCCGTGGACGGAAGCAAAGAGTTGGGAGAGCTGGGCTTGCCAGGCCCCTGCTGTAGAAGCGAGACCTCGGAGGGCAGTAAGGGGCAGGACTCACATGTGTCCCCTTTCTCCAACACAGGCCCCGGTGGGAGGTGGGCCTGGCCGCCAGGTGAGAGTCGGGTGCTCACAGTAGGTTTTGAGACCTGCCTTACACAGGGCCGGGGGGCAGAAGGGCCCTCCCTGATGTCTCCCTCCTGCCTCTGCTGTCCTGGGGGCCACCGCTCGGAGCAAAGCACGACCCCCTCCCTAGCCCCCCCACTCCCTCCCATGCAGACCACCAGCCTCGGGCCTGGGGACAGCCTCGGTGCAGAGTGGGAATCGGAGCCGGGCAGCAACAGCTGGGCCCACTCGGGCATCCCCAGGGACCCCCGCCTCTGTTCTCAGGCCCCCATCACAGCCCGTTCCCAGGCCGCACCTGCCCCCCCACCCAAACACTCTGCTTGGGGTGTGGTCAGATGAGGCCACAGGGGCCACCGGCTAGGACCTGCCTGCCCATCTTGGTTCCGATGCTGTTTCAGACACGGCCTCCCCGTAGCGACACACTTTCCAGATCGGGGAGGCTGGTGACCTCGCCAGCCCCCGTGCCACATGGGGCGAGACCCCAGCTGGCCTCGGGGAGCCTCCCGGACAGCACCTACAGATGCAGTGCCTGCCCTCGCCCCGCTGGCGGGCGTCTGGTCGGGTTGTCAGTTTGATCCAGCGAGGCAGGGCATGTCCTCTGAGAGTCCTGGGGCCACCCTGTCCCAGGGGGCTCGCCTCGCAGAGGACATGGGCATATCTTTTGCTGGTATCTCCATCCACGCCCTCCAGCCGCCTCCCGGCACCCTACAGGCTGCCCCATCTCTGCACAGGGACCTCGTGCCACAGGCTGAGCCCGTCTGCGGTTTCTTCTTTTTCTTTTCTTTTTTTTTTCCCAGAGGTTTTTGCTATAGGGCGCATGTGCTCGCCGGACAGACAGAGAGACACAGAGAGACAGAAAGTGAGAAATCACCCCCCAGGGGGGATGGCCATGCCGCAATCCCTTCTCCTCCATTCTCCTCTCGGGATCTTGGCACGCACGCACATGCACCCGGCGTGAGTTTTAAGCCACCGGGTCCGGGACGCGAACCGCGGTCAACTACGTGGGAGTCTAGCGACATAGCAGTTACACCAACTACTGGTCACCAGTCTCTGGTTTTACAGGGGGAAACTGATGCCGTGACCGAGCCCTGAGAGGTGGACGGGTGCAAGGGGTGTCCTGAGACTGGCCAGCTGTGCAGGAGGGGCAGGGGTGGATCTGGGACCCCCGCTGTCCACACCATCCCCCTTCACAGCCATGTGAGAAAAGGCAGGGACCAGAGAGGCTCCCTGGACCCCGAGGGACCAGTACTGTGTCCTCGAGGGGTGAGAGTTACAGCCTGGAGGAGGATCCACAGGTCCCGGGCACCCCTGAAACCTGAGCCGGCGGCTGACCCTGGGAATGGGCGTCTGGCCCTGCTGCGGCCTCCGGGATCCTGGAGAAAATCCTTGAGGCCGAGTTAATACCAAGACCAATTTTTATTTCAACAAAGTTAATTCTCAACAATGTGATACTGAGGGAGAGGGATTTTCCTACTTCAGAGGAGGGGGTGGGGGTCCCCACATGGCGCCGCCCCTCCCCTCCCCTCCCCCTACAGCTGTCCCTTCCGCAGGGGGCAGGAGCAGTAGAGGCTGTTCCCAAGGGGTGACCCTCATCCTCTGGAGCTTGGCATCCTCAGGCCTTCAGGCTGTGCCTTAAATGGGCACCCTCCAACCCCTTCCCCACCTCTGGATGTGCCGGGGGACCCCCCAAATGTCCCCTCTCTTATCCTGCGGCCAGCTGGGTCTGGCTCCTGTCGGTGACCTGGGTAGGTTCGAGAAGGTCCAATGAGGAGTGTAAGAACCCCTGTTCCTAGTAGACCCCCTGACCTTGCCCTGCGGGGCTGGCCACCTGTCAGGGTGTGGCGATTGGCTTGGACTCAGACCCTGGCGCTGTGGGGTGGCCCCCAGTCACCTCTGCCCATCTTGGGGAGCCCTGCGGGAAGGACTGGGGGCGGGGAGAGGGCCCTCGGGCTCGACCTTATGGACCCCCTGGCTAAGCCTGGGGCCAGACCCGGAAGCTGCCCCTCCGGCAGGATAATGGATGGTCTGGGGGTGGCAGAGGCCAGGAGGGGCCGGAGCGCTGTCAGAAATCCTCCCTGACGGTGAGCACGTGGGCTGCTCTGCCCGCCCCGTCCCGACCCCACCATGCCGAGGTGGGCACTTGTCACCCCCGAATACGCTGACACTGCGGGGCCTCGCCCAGTCGGAGCCAGCCCCTGGCCCGCATGCCCGCCCCTCCCCTGCAAACGCCAGCTGTGCCAGGCGCCCCAGGCCCACGCGAGAGGGGGAGCCCTGGGTGGGCACCGCCGAGGAGTGGAGGAAGGCGGGTGGCCTCAGCAGAGATCGGTGAGTGTGCGAGGGCTGCCCGGGGCTGCCCACCCGGGCCCCCAGGTCTCGCTCTGAGGGTACCGCCTGAGGGCAGGGGTGGGGGCCCAAGGGTACCCGCCGACAGGCCAAAGTCAAACCAGATGGGCCGGGGGCCCCATGGGGCAGTGGCCATTCGTCACCGTTATCTGCCCCGCCGCCGAAATCACAAACACATTTTTAAGTGAAGGACTGGCTGCCACCGGCCCGCAGGCCCTGATGCCGCCCAGCTGTGGCCGCACCAGGGAGGGAGTGCCTGCTGCTCCGGGGCTGCACCCCAGGCTGTGTCTCGGGGCTGCCTGGGGGGGGCAGGCTGTGCCTTCCCCGTGGGGCTGCTGCTCAGTGGGCATTCCATGGCATGGGACTGGGGCAGAGACCCAGAGAGCCAGGGACAGACATGGGGCAAGGACAGCGATGGCGGCAGCAGGCCTGGCACTTGTCGCCAGAGCCCTCGTCCTCCTGCCCCTGTGGTGGCCCGGCTTTCTGTGGCTGTGGCCGTGGAGGGTGAGGTAGAGGGTTGTCCATGACCCACCTTGGGCGCATGCAGGTGGGGGTGTGGCTAGCGCCCCATCTGCCATCACTCTGTAAGCCAAACGCAGGTCCTGCCCGCGGTACCCCGCATCCCCCACGGTCTAGCACCCTGGACCCCCGGGCAGGCCCTCGGGGGCTGGGGGCGCCGGGAGAAATGGCCTGTGACGGGGTGGGCGTCCCAGGCTGGAAAGCAAACAGTGTCAGCCGCTAATGAGCGGGAACCGGGCCTGGGGCGGAGGGCCTGGGGAGGGGCCCGGCCATCGCTCATCCTGACAGCAGACCGTGCAGGGGGGTGGGGAGCAGAGGTGGGGGGCGAGCCTGAGAGCCGACAGGGGCTCCCCTGGAGACCCGACCCTGCACGGGGACGGACAGACGGACAGAGGGGAGGTAGGCTCCCCCCCAGCTGTGGTCCCAGTGGGCAGACTTGCTCTATCATCTCCCTGTCGGACCCCTGGCCGGCCGCCCCACCCCCAGGCTCTGCACGACAAAGGAGACTTATCTGGGAGGGGGCCGGGGGCCTGGAACCCGACATCACACCCGGGGGAGCTGCAGTCTCGTCTTGCCAGGCCGCACCCCTGCCGTGTGACCCTGGGCCCCTCTCCTGCTGGGCCTTCATTGCCCCATCTTTGGGGGGGGGCAGGCGTGCCCTGGGGGCTCTTCTGCACTGACTGCCCCACCACCCACCGCCGTCCCGTGTACCGAGTCCTCCCGAACCTCCATGGTCCCCACAAGCCAGCAGCCAGGGGGGCTTCCTCTGTGCCCTCACTCAGGCCACTCCGAGCACATAGAAGCTGCTCCCCTACGGCAGAGGTGAGACGGAGGAGCAGGGTGGGAGGGCAGATGGGGGGCAGGCAGGGGGCAGCCTAACCCCGCTGAGTTGGTTCAGTTGCCCCCCGCCCCCGAAACCGCAGGGTTCTGAGCGGCGGCCAGAACCTCAGCTCCTCGGGCCCAGTCCCAGCCCGGGCTCCACCAGCGTCCAGCCCAGTGGCTGGAGGTGCCCGCCGGCGAGGTGTCCCAGCCCCTGTCCCGCTTCAGCCGGGAGGGAGGTGCAGCCATAAATTCACACCGCCGGCCGCCCGCAGGATAAATGTGTCATCGGCTACACGATTTACGAGCACACCCCTGGCCCGCGAGGCAGAGCAAACAACCCTCTGTGTACACTCGGCGCGGCAGGCAGGGCCGGGCTGCTGTCGGAGGGGGCGGGAGGACACACGCGCACATGTGAGGTGTGAGGACACGCTCACGGGGTGCGGGGACACGCGCACGGAGGGGCGGGGCTGCACAGCTCCAGGACAGCCCCCACGGCGGTGCGAGGCCTGGCCGCTCGGACGGCGCTCTGCACCCACAGGCACGCGCTTAACCTCACGGGCAACCCTTGAAGGGGTTGAAGGCGAGGCCTGTCCCAGGAAAGGGACTCTGATGCATGAGCAGGCCGCGTGCAGCTCTCCACTCACCCGAGGCCAGCACGCCGAGGAGGGCAGGGATCGTGTGGGAGACGGGGCAGCAGGCACTCGCGCAGGGCCAGCCACGCCTCTGCCGTATTCAGGTCCCCTCCCACCCCGCTTCGAGCCTTGGCCACCATCCCGGAGGCCCAGGGCAGCCAGACTTGGCCAGCGCCGCCAGCCGGCCGGCAAATACACCCAGATGGCAGTGCTAAGGCAGCTCGAACTCCAGTGCTGCTGGCCACGTGCCCACTGCCCACCTGGCCCCCCAGGCCTCTGGGACAGTTTCAGGTTCGAGGCTCCATGGGTGCCAACAGGACTCCAAGCCATTACCTGCCAGCAACCATCTGGGGACAGCAGCCCAAGCCTGAGAATGCGGGGAGGACGGAGGGAGGGTCCCAGGGATCCGGGAGGACCCGGGGAGGAGGACGGAGGGAGGACGGCAAGAAACGGGCCGCGGGAGGGTTCCATGAAGCCCCGAGAGCGTGGAGGGACCATGGAGGATCCCGAGCTCTGGGGAGACTCTGGGAGGATTCGGGAAGGATCCTGGGCCTCGGGGAGTCCACTCACACCAGCGATTGGAGTCTGGCCAGGGTGCGGGAGGCCGGCAGACTGGAGTCCTCGGGTCTTCTGGTCAGCCTCGGCGACAAACAGCCTCCCACAAGCGATCAGGGACGACCTCCATGCTCCGGGCGGCCCTCCTCCTGGCCTGGCCGTGAGGGGTTGGTTGGGGGGTCTGGGAGGGTTCTAGGAGTGGGGGCTCCCCCTCCCCCAGAGACAGGGATGAGTGACGTCCCAGAGACAATCATAGAGGAACAATGGCACCCCAGGGAGGACCCCTGGCCTACACAGTAGGACCACAGTAGCCCAGGCACCTGTAGAGGAGAGACCTGGGTGGGGACTGAGACCAGAGACCCCTCAGCGGAGAGACCCACCGAATAAGGACCCTTACTAGGGACCCCAGAGCAGAGGTCCTCAGAGCTGGGTGTGCCCAGGTAAGCCAGTTTGTGCTGGGTGACAGACAGGTGTGTCCCCACGTCGACGGTGGCCTGGGCTCTTCCTTGGCATGGACAGAGTGGTCTGTCCGGGGCTGGTTCCTTCCCAGGCCGGTCCCCCAGGCTATGCTCCTGCAGGAAGGTCCAGACGCAGGGAGGACTTTAGTGGGCAGCAGGGACAGGGGACGGGCGTGCCGGGACAGGCAGCTGCCAGGGGCCCCGCCCTCCCCACCCCTGCTCAGACAGAAACCCCTCCACAGCTTCTGCAGAGACTGGCTGGAATTCTCCAAGAGCATCTTTAAATAAACAAAGCAGAGAGAGGCAACCCCCCACACCGAGCACAGCAGGGTAGACTCAGACTCCTAGGGGACCGGGACCGGGACTGGCAGAGCTGCAGGGTCTGCTCACTGCCCACGGGCACATCGCTAAGCGCCTCCCCAGTCTGGGACCCGAGGGAGGCCCAGGCAGAGCCAAGGACGACACTGACAGGCACCCTCACCCCACCTCACTGTCCCCCGGCTGTAGGCTGTGGGCCTCTTTTTTTTTTTGAGAGAGAGTTTTTTTGCTATAGGGCACGTGCTCTTGCCAGAAAGACAGACAGAAAGCAAGAAATCACCCCCAGGGGGGATGGTCACACTGCAATCCCTTCTCCTCCATTCTCCTCTCAGGATCTTGGACACGCACGCACACGCGCCTGGTGTGAGTTGAAGCTACAAGGTCCAGGACTCGAACCGCAGTCGACTACGTGGGAGTTTAGCGATATAGCCATTATGCCAGCTGCTGGTCCCTGGGCCTCTTCTTGAAGGTAGAATGCCGGGTCTGTCCACGCAAGGGCAGCAACGGCCATGGGGATCCCTTAGGGATCCCCCACATCCCGAAGGGGGGGTCTCTCAGGCAAAGTCCTAAGGACCCCTCCCAACTCTCTTCCCTCTGAGGTTCTTTTAGCTCAGTTTGGGGGTGACTTTGTGGGGCTGGCCCCAGAGTACTGTGTGACCGGGACAGACACGGGAGCGAGCCATACCTGGGCGGCCCGGGGAGGACAGGGGACACTGTCAGAGGTGTCCTCATCTCCCCCAGCCCTTGCTTTCTGTGGATCTGCCTCAACTTGTCTGCTGTGTTTGAACAGATGAGCCCCCCCCAGGGACATTGTAGGGACACCCCAAGGGGGAGGACAGAGAGGGTCACAGTCCCCTCCGACTGGCTCCATCGGAAGGGGTGGGAGGGGAGAGGGGCCTCTGCCGGGTGGGGGTCTGGGCCCAAGGTCTGCACCCTCTGGCCCCCCACCAGCATGGCCCGTGGCCAGTGGGCTGCAGACAGGACCGCCTTCTGCAGAGCACGGTGACGGGCATGAGTGAGTGAGGGTCGGTGGGCTCCTCACTCCTCCCTCCGTGCTGCGGTCCCTCCCTCTCCTCCCCTTCATGCCCTGGGACACCCCAAAAGGTCAGCGCCTCCCAGCTCTGCAATCCTCATCCCCTTCCCTGAGACACCTCTACTGCTGTTCTGAGGGTCAGGGGGAGCCATTTATGCTGGTCCATATGACCAGAGTCCCGAGGGCCCTGAAGGTCTCTCCGGATGCGGATCGCCCCCGCCTGGTCCCAGCCCCGCCGCTCTTTGAGACAATTCGCAGGTGATGTCACGGCGGGCACTTGAGTTTCCTCGGCCACGGTGACCTGTGACCTCCACCACGGGAGCCCCAGGGGGTCGACCTGCAGGACAGGCCCTGGACAGGACTGCTGAGGCCGGCCAGGCTGGGATCGGGCCAGCTCCTGGGAGCATTTCCGCAGGTCGCTCACACCTCTCCCTTCACACCTGTCCTGTGGGGGTGCTCGCGCCCGGGGCCCACCTGGCCTGTCTCTCAGCACCCTGTGTCCATCGGGCCCTCAGCACCCTGGGGGTGGTGACAGGAAGGGAGGACAGGAGGAAGGGCCTGAGCATTTTCCCTGGGGCTGAGCGGATCCCCCCGGAGGGCTTCACTGGAGAGGACTCGCTGGCCCCCTGTGGGTCCCGTGGGGCCAGCACCAGGCCAGCTCCTGGGGCGGGGTGAGGGCTCCTGATGGGGACTGACATCACTCCCTGCAGGCGTCTCCTGTCTGCTGAGAGATGAGGGTGGTGAGTACATGCATCCCGTGTAGACAGCGCTGGGTGTAGACGGCTCTGGGCCAGTTAGACTGTGCTGATGAAAAAGAGAGGCGGGGGCCAGGGGGATCCCCCAAGGGCTATCGAAGAAGGGAGGGACACAGCCAAGGCCAGAGTGGGCCACCAGACCAGTGACCCAGAGACCCTCCCTGGGCCTGGAGGGAGAGCTTCCAGAGAGAACCCCGCTGATTTACGGCTCTCCCAGGGGGCATGGAGTCATGGCTGTGAGGCCTCTCCGCCCTCCTCCACCTCCCTGTTGGGGGTCAGCCAGGGTGGGGGACGCCCGCTCTCAGCTGCTTTCCAGATGGTCTGCGGAGGGGTACCTGGGGGGGAGGCCAGACGCCTGGGGGCAGGGGACCGCTGGTGCCAGCCCCAGAGCTCTCCCTCTCTGCCTCGTCTCTCCCCCTGCAGGCCTGTCTCCTGTCTCTGTCTCAGACCCTGTCTCTGTCACGGCCGCCCCCCTGCTCCGCCGTTCCCGGGTGGCTGGGGGTGGGAGTGGTGATTTATGACCGGCCGCCTGTCTTCTATCGGAAACGCCGGGGGTGGGCGCAGACGGTGCGGTGAGCTATGGGCCCCCAGGGCCCCGCCACCCACCCCAATGTTGTTGCTCCGTCTGGGCGGCGGGTGCGCCCCCTCCAAACGTGGCCGGGGACGCGGCCCCCCAGACCTTCCCCAGGGTCTCCACGCGGAGGCTGAGGCAGGTCTCCGCCCGGTGGGGGGTCACTGGCTGGAAGCAGTGACCCACATACCACCCTGGCCCCCAGGCTGGTGGGCGGTGGCAGTTTCTTCCCAAACCCTTGCGGGTCCCCGACCCTGCACCCCGGGCTCACGGTCGCCCGCCCCGCAGCAGGGGCGCAGTGAGTGTTTACCGAGCAAACACCGGCGGGACGGGAGGGCGCACCTGGCCTGCCACCGCCCCCACGCCGGCGGAAGAGGTCCCTTTTCTTCCCGGTTGACGGGCTGTCAGTGAGCCGGGGAAGGAGAGGGGTAGCTCTCACCTCCTCCCTGTCTGTCAGCGGCCGCGCCGCGCCCCCCGCCACCCCGATGAAGCCCCCCTTCTCCATTCCTGTTTGTCCGCGGACCCAGGTGACCTCGCCCGGTCGCAGGCGTTTTTTTTTTTGCAGACCGCGAGCGCCCTCTGGTGCCTGCCTGGCGTCACCGCGCTCCAAGGCCGGACCGTGCTGGGCGGGGAGGTTGACAGCTCGGGAACACCAGCCACCTCACCTGGTTGACAGACAAGGACGCTGAGGCTCCCAGTGGGAGGTCACGGCTGTGCCACCCTGCCTCCTCTCTCTACCCAAGCCCTGTGTGATCACTCGCTAGGCCCCAGGCGTGGCTTGAGCCCTAGGTGGACCTTGGGACAGACCCGAACAGTGTCCCTCCCGGTGTCAGGCCACACAAGGCCTGACTAGGAGGACATAGCCCCAGAAGGAGGGCATGTCACGTGGAGGGCTGACGTGGACAAGGGTGGGAGAGGGTGCACCAGAGTCAGAGCCTTGAGCAAGGCCGAGGTTCTGGGAGCCCGGGAAGCTGGCTGGGCAGCGCCGTGGGCAGGGCCTGCCGGCTGCAGGGGGCCCAGCTGGTTAGAGCCTGTGTGCTGTCCTCCTCCGTGAAGAGGAAAATGCCGGGAGAGGCCGTGGTCTGCAAGGAGGCGTGCACAGTCCTCTCCCCCACAGGGCCATTTGGGGGTGCTAAGCTGGGACCATCCACTTCCCCTCACTCCTGGGACCTGCGGGGCTGGTGGTCAGTGTGTGGACGGTCAGAAGTTGGGCTTGGGGCGGCTGGAGGGTGACTGTCGGCAAGGCCAGGCTGGGTCCCCTGCAGTAGTACCTTGGCATGAGCTGGTCTAAACTGCACAGGATCAGCAAGAGGGAACCAGCAGTTAGTGTAATGGCTATGTTGCTGGACTCCCACATAGTCGACCGTGGTTCGCGTCCCGGACCCGGTGGCTTAAAACTCACGCCGGGCGCGTGTGCGTGCGTGCCCAAGGTCCCGAGAGGAGAATGGAGGAGAAGGGATTGCAGCGTGGCCATCCCTTCTGGGGGGTGATTTCTCGCTTTCTGTCTCTATGTCTCTCTGTCTGTCTGGTGAGCGCACGCGTCCTATAGTGAAAACCTCTCAAAAAAAATAAATAAATAAAGAGGGGGGTCCTGGAGTAACCATGGGGCTCAGCCACCCTCAACCAGTGAGCAGGGAGTTCTTACGCCTGACCACACTGGGCTGCCAGCGCCTCCCCCTCCAGAGGAGCCCCCTGCCCCCATGTTCAACCTCCCCATTGAGACACGGGCCCCTGAGCCCTGGCGCTGTGTGGGTTGTGGGCACTGAGTGACAGCTCTGATCACCCGCCCCACGTCTCCAGCCAGGGCCCCGTCCCACAGCCCAGGATGGCGGCCTTTTCTTGGCTTGGGGTCACCTAAGACCCCAAGTTGCCAATGCATCTTGTTGGGATATTACCACTGACCTCCACAGGAGTTCTGGGGTGCTGGGCCACCCCTGGGGAGGGCGAGGTGGGCAGTGCTTTCGTACGAAGGTGGCGATAAGGCCGGATGGACCGCGGGACGGTCGGCTGCAGCCACAATGGGCCGGATGCCCTGCACCTGCCCCACAAAGGAGGGGGTGGCCCTGCCTCGCGTCTGACCGGCAGCCTGCAGATAGCATCAGCCCTACGGGAGGGACATCCGTCTTGTCCCACAAAGGCCAGGACAAAGGCCGTGTCAGCGGCAGCCTCCTCGACCGGGTCAGTAGCGGTCAGTGGTGGACAGTGGGGGCCGGGGACCTTCCTGGCCCAGGCCTGAGGCTCCTTATCGGGGTCCTGTTTGGGGCCCGTGAACAGCCGTCATTGTTTGCAGGGCCAGCGGGGTGGGGGCCATGCTGCACGGGGGACAGGGACCCTGTCCCAGATAGCTCTAATCAGGCACCAGTGGCGAGGACGGCAGCACCCCCTCTGCTGGGCCCCCTTTCTCTTGTTTGCAGCTGCGCCGTGCTGGGGCACCCAGGAGTAAACTGGAGGGCCTGGTTGCCCAGCGGGAGACCAGGGACTGGAGGAATGACTGGGCAGTCAAAGAGGCCTTCCTGAGGGAAGTGGCAGCAAGGTGGGAGACTCATGGAGAGGCAGTAGATGGTCAAGAAGCAATGGCATGGGGAACCAGCAGTTAGCGTAATGGCTATGTCGCTGGACTCCCACGTAGTCAACCGCGGTTCGCGTCCCAGACCCGGTGGCTTAAAACTCACGCCAGGCGCGTGTGCGTGCGTGCCCAAGATCCCGAGAGGAGAATGGAGGAGAAGGGATTGCGGCATGGCCATCCCCCCTGGGGGGTGATTTCTCGTTTTCTGTCTCTATGTCTCTCTGTCTGTCTGGCGAGCGCACGTGCCCTATAGCGAAAATCTCTCCAAAAAAAAAAAGCAGCAGTGGCACGAGGTGAACCACCGGGCTGAGGGAGGCCAGGTCAGTGTGGTCCACCTGGGAGCCTGGGCCTGGCAAAGGCCACGGGGTGGCAGGTAGGGACAGCATTTGGCCAGCAGGAGTGGGCCCCAGCAGAAGGGACGACTGATCTGGGAAGGCCAGGCAGGCGGGAGGGAGACCTAGGGGCGCCCAGAAGGGAAGGGGTGGTGGGGGACTGGCTCACGCCCAAGCACAGTGGTTTTGGAGCCTACCTCTCCTCCCACCCCTACACCTGGAGGGGCCTTCGTGACCCCCCACTGCCTGTGGCTCTGCCACCCCAGCCCTGCCCCCAGATGGATTGACAGCTCCGCCCAGCCACGCTCCTACTGCGACTACCCCAGCCCCAGGGTATGTAGCACAGTCACTGCTTTGGGGACACCTGGCCACCTCGCTGTCCTTAGAGCATTCTCTACAACCCCCATGCCTGGGAGAACCCCTACTCTGAGCATCCATAGAGTATGTGTCTACACTGCCGTGTCACTGTCCCTGCAGTGTCCCAACTACCCACGGCGTCCTCACAGTCTCTAGTGTCCTCGTGGTCCCCACAGTGTCCTCAACGACCCAGTGTCCTATGGCCTGGTGTCTTCACTGCCCAGGGGCCCTAGAGCACCCATGTCCTCGCCCCTCAGTGTCCTGTCTGCACGGAGTCCTTCCTATCCCCAGGGTACTCGCCGCCCCCCAGTGCCCTCTGTCTCACAGTGACCTCACTGTCCAGGGTCCCCACAGTGTCCTCATGACCCAGTGTCCTATGGTCTAGTGTCTTCACTGCCAAGGGACCCTGCAGCTCACATGTCCTCACTGTCCCCACGGTGTCTTCTCGGTCCTCCCAGTGTCCTACTGGCTGCCCTGCGTCCTCGCTGCCCCCTAGTGTCATTACCCAATGTTTGCACCGCCCCCAGTGTCCTGTCTCAGTGTCCTGCCATCTCCACGTCCTCACCGCCCCATGTCCCCACTGTCCACGGTGACCTTACAGCCCCCACCGTGTCCTCACCGCCCCATGTCCCCACTGCCCACGGTGACCTTACAGCCCCCACCGTGTCCTCACCGCCCCCCACGTCCCCACTGCCCACGGTGACCTTACAGTCCCCACAATGGCTTCGCTGCCCAGTGTCCACGCTGTCCCACACCGCCGCCTCTGCCCTCGGTTCCCTGCGCACGTAGTGTCCTCACTATCCCCAAGCGTCCCCAGGCCCTTTGCTACACTGGAGGAGGGGAATTACAGGTGCTGGTGGAGAGCGGTGGTCAGGAGGACACGGGTTTATTCAGCACCAGGGTTTGGGAGGGTGACTCGCGGGTGCGAGCTGCGGCCCGCCCCCCCACCTCTGCGCATGGAGGAAGAGCGGCGGGGAGCCTTCCCACACGGATTGAGGCCTGGGGCGGGTGCGCAGGGGCGGAGGCCGAGGCGGCCCGGGCTGGGGCGCGGGCTCCGGCGCAGCGTCCTTCGGGTCTGCAGCCGGTCCCTGCTCTCAGGACTCGCCGTCTCCAGCCGGCTCTGAAACCAGCGGGGTGGTCAGCGACAGTCGGTGCACGGCGCGGGCGCGGGCGCGAGCGCGCAGCCTCCGCAGGCGGCGCAGCAGCAGCAGCAGCAGCAGCGCGTGCAGCAGCCCGAGGCCCAGCAGCACCAGCTGCGCCCACAGCGCCCCCCAGCACAGCTGGCCGGGCGTGCAGGCGGCGCGCAGCTCCTGCTCCGCCAGGTAGGGCAGCAGGCGGCCGCGCAGCTCCGGGGGCGCGGCGCAGCGCAGGTCGCGGTAGGGCTTGCGCTCCGGCCGGCCCGCCAGCCAGGCGCGCAGCGGCACCAGGTGGCAATCGCAGCGCCAGGGGTTGGCGCCCAGGTGCGCGGCGCGCAGAGCGGGCAGCCGGTCCAGCAGCCCGGGCGGCAGCGCCGTAAGGTTGTTGCCCGTCAGCACCAGTTCGGTCGTGTCGAGCGGGAAGGCGGCTGGCAGCGAGGCCCAGGTCAGCCCTCGGTTCCGGCAGTCCACGAGTGTCCCCGCGCACCTGCACGGCGCAGGGCAGCCCGTGGCCGGACGGATAGGTGGCGCCACCAGCAGGAGCAGCAAGCTCAGCGCCCCGTGCGGCCCTGGAAGGGAAGCGCTGCCGTGAGCGAGGCGACCCTGGGGCCTCCTGGGCGGGGTCCCCGAGCAGGCGAGCCGGGCCTGGCTCCATCCCCTAAGCCCCGTGGCCCTCTTAGCCCGCCCGGTCCCCTCCCGTCTGACCCGTCTCTCCCCTAACCGTAGCCCAAACCACGGGGGCGCTTCCCAGCCTCAGACTCACCGGAGCCCATGGCGAGAGGATGGCGGCCGGCTCGCTCTGGAGCGGGAGTCGACGGGAGCCTCGGTCGATAAGGCCGCCCCGCCCCGCCAGGCTCCCGCGGCGACCACAGTGCTGCCCCCCGACCAGAAATAACCGCCAGGCCGTGTGCACCCGCGCTGCAGCCGCAGATAGGGCTATCTCGGGGCCGCCGGCCGCCTGGGCTTCCGCCCCTCCCGCTCCCGGGGCGCACGGAGCACTCGGACACCCGCTGAGACGTTCACCAACATTGTTCTCCTGTCACCAGGACAGGACGGCATTCACGATGGAACAAAACGGAGCGTGGGGTGGAGGGGGAGAGGGGGCATGCAGGGGGAGGTCCAGGCCAGGGCTCCGACCCCAGCGCGACAGTGCTGCCAGGGAGAGGCGACCTCGTGCTACCGGCAGGGAGCGGCTGTCTGGGATGGCCACCGCTCCCCTCCCTGCCCTGGAGCCGGCCGCGGGAAGGGGCTGACTGGTCAGGGCCGTCCCTGCCCCACCATCCAAGCCCATGGCCTCCCTGGGTCAGAAGGGCTTCAGCCGGCACCCCTGCCCACCGGGCTTCGGGTGTGTGGTGAGGTTAGGGAAGCCTGGCACCCCTGGCACAAAGTGGGGTCTGGGCACAGGCTGGGAGGCTGGGGGGGCAGGTACAGGAGGGCTCCTAAGTCCGCCCTGCGGTACTGGGGTGCGGGACCAGGCCCAGGACCTGGGGCTCCGTTCCCTCTTCTGTTAACCCGCCGGCCTGAGCAGAGTCTGGGTGCTGTGACCTTGGGGGCTGGGGAGGGACGGTATCTCAGTCTCTCCCAATCTAGCTGCTGACCCCACTGGGCCAGAGGGGCGGGCAGGGCAGGGGCTGTTGTCCAAGGCCCTGGGAAACGGCCCGAATGACCTGGGAGGGGCTGGTCCTCAGAATAAATTAGGGTCAGCTGGGGGCTGCGGCCCCGCGTCTCCAGGTTGGGGACAGTCCTGTGAGGGCCACTCTGGGTTTGGGGTTGGGTCTAGGCCAGTCTGACATCCAGGTGAATCCAGGGTGGAGTCCAGGCCAGTCCGGGGTCCAGGGACGGGAGGGGCCAGCCGGTGACGGCCGGTGCCGTGGACGCGGGGCGGATGGGTCACTGGTCCTGCATCTGCTGCTTCATCTTCTGCAGCATCTCCTGCATGCGCCTCAGCTGGGGGCGGGACGAGAGGGCGGGTGGGAAACCAGAGGCCGGCCCGCCCCGCCCCTCGCCCCGCCCACCGCGCTCCGCCCCGCCCACCCCGCTCCCCCTCCCTTTGCCGCCCCACTACCTCCTCGTCCTTCATCCTGATGAGTTTCTCCGTCTCCGCATCAGGGGTGGGCAGTGGCAGGATGGGGATGGGGCTCTCCATGCGGCTGTCCTGGGTCAGTTTGCTACGGGAGAAATGGGGGGTCAGCGTGGTGGGCTGGAGGACCCTTGGCCAGCCCCCTCACTGCCAAGGCCCTGGCTTCCGGAGCCCTCACAACTCTGGGGGCCCAATGCGGGGGACGGGGCGAGGTTCAGGTGTGAGCTGACCGCGGGAAAGGGTGAGGCCCTGCCGGGCTCAGCTTGGGGGTGAGGCCCCGCCCAGCTGGGGAGCAGGGGGGGGGCGGGGGGGGGGGAGCCGGGCCCGGCGGGGCGGGGCCGCGCACCTGGTCATCTGCTGGATGCAGTGCGCGCGGTAGTTCTCGTAGTGCACGTCGCACGTCACGTCCTTGAGGTCGTGCATGTGCGTGCGGATAAGCATGTTGCGCAGCTTCACGAAGTCGCAGTGCGCCTGGTTCTCCACTGCGGGGCAGGAGCGGACGGTGGGTGGAGGCCTTCCGGGGTAGCTGTCCCACCCGTAAGGTGCCCCATGCCTCAACTCACCTTCTACAATCCCCCAGGGGTACAGTCGCCCCCTAACCCGTTGCCCCTTGGCCTCCACTACCGTGTTGCTGCCGATAACTGCGAAGGGCGCGCTCTCCTGGAGAAGGGGGACACAAGTTCACGACCACCCAGTACAAGCAGGGCTTAGTGGGTGGACAGGTGCATGGGTCTGTGCACCAGGGCACCCCTCAGCATCACCACCACCTCTCCCCAAAGACATCCTGGCCTCCCCTCCTCCCCCACCTCTGCTGTTCAGCTGAAGCCAGAGCCTGCGCGGCTGACACTCCTAGGGCCTTTTCCGGTGCCCAACCACGCATGCTCCCTCCTGACCCCCTCCCTGAAGCTCCAAGCCCACCTACCTCAGCTCCGTGCCTGCTGGCCCCCAGCTTTGGACTCGGGTATCATTACTTTAGCTACTGGGACACCCAAAGCCAGCACCCTTTGGCGCTCAGAGTTTGGGAGCCAGGGTGTGCCACAGCCCTGTGGCTACATGGCCAAGCCATTCTGTTGGATTCAGGCAAGTGCTCCGTACCCCACTAAGCACCCATGTGGGACCCAAAAGACCCACCACAGGCCAGGTCAGACAAGGGTGACCCTCACTGTCTAGCCCTAGGTGATGGAGGTTCAAGTCCTCTATTCCCAGGACAAAAGACTTATGCCCCACCAGGACAGACCTGGGCTCTTTGTGAATGGGGCAAGGCCCCCTGGCCTCTGCTTGCCACCTCTGGCCCCCTGCCCCCATCAGGCCATGACACGTTTACCTTCAGCTCTCGGTCTTGCTGCTTGAAGTCCTCGTCCTCGTCGGAGTCACACTCGGGGAACTGGTACACGTGGATGCCGAACTTGTCAATCTCCTCCCGGATCTGCAGCAGGGCAAGGGCTGTCAGACTGGGGGGTACCATAGGGGGTTGGTCCCCACCACCGGGGCTGGGCCCCCTGCCGCACAGCAGGCTCACCCGCTCCTTCAGCTTCCGGATCTCGCTGGGGACGAGACAGTCCGCCTTGGCGATGAGGGGCACGATGTTCACCTTCTCGTGCAACGCCTTCATGAAGCCCACGTCCACCGGCCGCAGCCTGCAGAGAGCAGCCAGGGGCAGGGTGGGCGTGGTCAGAGGAGAGTGGGCGTGGTCAGAGGAGCGGGGGCGGGCCACGCCGTGGGGCCACTGTGGGGGGAGACTTCCAGGCCTGGCCCAGGGCTGCCACGCACCCGTGCCCGAAGGGGGAGATGAAGTAGAGGCAGCAGTGCACCCGGTTGTCCTGGATGTTCTTCCGGTTGAGGCCGCTCTCGTCCCGGAAATACTGCTCGAACTGCTGGTCCACGTAGTCAGTGATGGGCTTCCAGCTGGGCAGGAAGGAGCAGGAGCCCGGCTGTGAGAGGGGCTGGTGGGGTGCACGCCTGCCTGGGGAAGCCGGGGCCGCGGGGCGGGGACCTCACCACTCTGAGTTGTTGACCGCATCCCCGAATCCTGGCGTGTCCACGATGGTGAGCTTCAGCTTGACCCCCTTTTCCTCGATGTCCACCGTGTGCTTTAGAATCTCCACCGTCTGGCTGATCCGTTCTGGGGCACGCAGGGAAGGCCTTGCTGGAAGGGGCTCTCCAATCCTAACCCCCCAACCCAGGCAGCCAGGACCCGTGTCCTCCTCCATCCTGGCCCTGTGTGGCACTTGCCATGCCTCTCGGGTCCTAATCAGGGGCCCCATAGTGTAAGAAAAGGGGGGGGCTGGACCTGGAAGGGGCCTTTGAGGGGTCCCACGCAGGGGTCAGTGGATCAGGGCCAAGACCATGTGGGGTCACTCACCCTCGGCACTGAGCAGCTTTCGGTCCTTGTACAAGTCGGTCAGGAAGAGGCTGTGGACTAGCGTGGACTTCCCCAGGCCTGACTCACCTGCCCACAGGGACAGTGAAGGAGTCGGGTTAGGTGTGAGTCCCCATAACTCTGCCGGGCTGGCCAGTGACCCAGCCACACCTCCCGGGAGCCTGGCCCACTCACCGGCCACCATGAGCGTGAAGTCGAAGCCCTTCTTCACTGACTTGCGGTGCACCTGGTTGGGCAGGGTGGCAAAGCCCACGTACTGCTTGTCGATGTCCTGGGGGCAGGGGTGGGACAGCTCAGTGCACACTGGCCTTGCTGGGGGCAGCCCAATGCCTGTCCCCTAGCAGCTCAGACAGCACAGTCCAGGGAAGGGGGGCTTCATTGGTGAAAATGGGGTGAGGATTTTTGGGCAAAGTGCTGGAGGTGGGAATTCAGGTGGGGGGGTGGCAGGAGAAGGCATCCCTGCCCCAGCCGCAATGAGGAGCTTTGTAGGGACCCCTGGTTGTCCGGTGCCTGAGTGGACAGGGCGAATGCCAGGCAGCTGGCACTGGCCGGGTCCTCCCTCGTGGGTGGAGGACACCAGGACAGAGACCCCTTAGATACACTCCAAGTCCCAGAGGAGGCTGTGGCCTCAATACTCACCCCTCCCCAGAGTATCAGGGGTGGGAGGCCCGGTCTGGCCCAGATCCAGCCGCAGAGGCGGCGGTGGCTGAGCGGCGAGGAGCGGGGCTATTTATAGACAGCGGCGCCGAGCCGCCCCCGCCCGCGGGGTCCCGGGGGCCCCAGGCCGGCGACCCCAGCCCTGCCGGCTCCCACTCCATCTCGGAGCCCGCTGGGCCTGGGCCGGGCAGGGGCGCACCCTGACCCACATTCCGCCCCCTCCCCCACGCACACCTTGAGCCGCCTCTGGGCCTGGGTCCGCGGCGACAGCAGCTGTTCTACCAGGCGGTCCTGGGGTGCTGCCAGCGAGTCCATCGTGGCGACCCCCGCGACCCTCGGGCCAAGTCGGGCCGACAGAGTGGGGCGTTCGCGAGGGCCTTCCGCGTGGGACCGCCCTCAAGCCGTGTTCTCGGCCCGGGTGTGCGGACTCGGGAACTTAGGCCCGGAGAGGGGACCTGGCCTGCCCGGGACACCGACCCCGGAGGCCATCAGCGCCATGGCCGGGCTCCCGCGGATGTCGTCCGAGCTGTGGCGGCGGCGTCGCAGCCCCCGGCAGGCCCAGCTCCCGCACGCGAACCAGAGGCGGGGCCTCGCGGGCCCCCGCGGAGCTGGCGGCAGGGGGCGGCGACATGGCCCCGCCCGCCGTCGCCGGGAAACAGTCGCCTGGAAATTGGGCCGCGGGCGGAGCTACTGGGAGGCGGCCGCGGAGGGCAGGGCCAGCGGGGGCGCGGGGCGGGCGGCGGCGCCGCGTGGCCGGGGAGTCCCGGCGCTGCAGGCGCGGCCTCAGTGCACGGATCCGAGACCCGGGGCGGCCGCGCGAGGTGGCGGGTCCCGCACGTGGGCCGGGCCGGGGTATGGGGGGGGGGGGATCCTCCGGCCGCCGCGAGTCCCGCCCCCGACCTGCGGCGCGGCTTCCGCCCGCCAGAGGGCGCCAGAGGACACCCGCTGGACCCACGCGCAACCGCGCGGGAACCGGCCCCATTCAATACGCGCGCTCCTCGCAGACGGCTCGAACCCTCCCGGCCCGGGTCACGGCGGCCCCAAATGCCCCCGCGCACGTGCACACGCGCGTGTTCTTTTCCTGGAGTGGCATCTCGAGCCACGCGGGGAGCCCCGCGAATGCAGAGAGGCACGGCCCCTCAGCAAGAAGACAGGGTGGGGGGAAACGCGGTGGCCAGACTACTCGACGACCACCCCCTCCCCCTAAACTTTTTCTTTTTCTTTTGGAGAAATTTTTGCTATAGGGCGCGTGCGCTCGCCAGACAGACAGAGAGACAGAAAGCGAGAAATCACCCCCCAGGGGGGATGGCCACGCCACAATCCCTTCTCCTCCATTCTCTCGGGATCTTGGGCACGCACGCACACGTGCGTGAGTTTTAAGCCACCGGGTCCGGGACGAGAACTGCGGTCAACTACATGGGAGTCCAGCGACATAGCCATTACGCTAACTGCTGGTCCTCCCTCCCCCTAAACTTAGAAGACCCAGCCAGCCCTCAGATGTCCGCCGACCTAGGGCGCGGGGTCGGGGCAGAGGGGTTGTGGTGGCCTTCCCGCCCTGGTCTGGGTAGTAGACACTGCCTGTTTCTCCAGCTTCTCCACCTGCTCTGACCCACAGAACTGGGTGCATGGGGTCTGGGGAACCCTGGCCAGCTAGGTCCTTACGGGGGTGAGGGTTTGGTGGCGGTGGCCATCCAAGGGACCACAGCGGTCTTCTGAGAGGGAACCCACCCTCTGTGGTCCACCAGACCCTTCCTCACCCCCCACCTCCAGGACCCACCAGAATCCGGACAAGAGAGGGCGGGTGGCCCGGAAGAGCCCTAGGGGTGTGTCTGGTCCTGCCCCTGGCCAGCACGAATCAACAGGAGCAGCTCTCCCCAGCTCTCCCCTGCATGGGCCCTCCCTTCTTGGTTTCCAGGATAAGGGGCCTCCACCCCCCCAGTCCAGGCCTGGGGGAGCTGGCACCTGGGGAGGAGGGGTGTGTGCCCACAGCTGGGAACAGGAGGACCTTTCATCCCAGGGCAGGGGGGTAGTCGCAGGGCCCCCAGCTCCCAGCCCCTCCCTCAGTCCCGCTGCCAGAAAGTCTCTCCACCGGCCCCAGCCATCTCTGGCCCAACCAGCAGGAAGTTTCGGGGCTGAGTCCCACCCAAGCTCCACCCGTGGGTGTCCTTCAGACCCGGCCCTCGGCCCAGCATCTGCCCAGACAGGCTGGCGTCTCAGGCTCAGGGCATCTCTAGGAAGAGACCCGGGGCTGGGCCTGGGTCTGTGGGGGGAGTCCCCGCACCCCACACCCTGGTGTCTCCTGGGGTTTGCTACTCTCAGACTGCCTCAGTCTCCCCCTGGTAAGGCGAGCATCTGGGAAGCCAGGTCAGCAGGGTCACTGGGAGGGCCTCCCCTGGGAGCTGGGGTCACTCAGCTTCCATCACCGAGGTACGCTCAGTCAGGGCCTGAGGGTTCCTTGGGGGAGCCCCAAGGAAGGGGCTCTGCCACCCCCTTTCTCTGCCCCCAAGGCGCAGACACTCCCCGGGGCCTCCCGGGCGGGCGTCTGACACAGCTGCGCCCACCTCCTCCTGGTGCCTGAGGCTCTCCAGGCATTTCTGTTCTTAGAATCACCCCGTCAGCTCCAGAAGCAGCAGCAGGAGTCAGCAGAGCTCCCATCACTGCTGGAGAGGAGATGGGGGGCGCTGGGGGGCTGACAGAACCCCCCGCCTCTGCAGCCCCCTTCCCAGAGTAACAAGGACGCTCGGACACGCTGAGCTCAACCATAACAGCAGCTCACAGTGAGACTACGCGTGCTCCTGGCTCCCCCCAACCCACCAAGACCCCCAAACTTCTGGACCCCACCCTGCTTCTGGGGCTCTCTCCCTCCACCTGTGCAGTGCCCCCTCCCTCTGGGCCTGGAGGGCAGGGGACGGGGTGAGGCTGGCTCCTAGCTGACCTAGAAGGGTGGGCAGACACAGATCTGGAGGGGCTCCCGCTGCAGCAGGAGGGGTCCCCATCCCTGCAGCCACCGGCAAGAGAACCCCTTGGTGCTGAGCGTCACCTGCCTGAGTGTGGCGGCTCCAGTGCCCTCTGGCTGAGCTGGGGAAGGCCCAGGAGAAGTGAGGGGCTGGTCTCCCTGGAACAATAGCCAGGCAGAGGCAGCCACGGTCCCTGCATCTCAGGCTTTGTCTGGCTGGCTGGGATGGGGAGGCAGCTCCCGCTCAGGCTCCCCTGAGGAGCCACTCCCCATCGGACCCTGGGCGGGACATGTTCCCACCAGGAGGTGGCACTGGGCAGCTAGAGAGTCCCAGCTCCCAGCCCACCTGCCAGCTGTCCGCCAGCCACACCCTGGCCCAGACTCTGGGGTTCCACCCAGTACCCATGCTGTGTGTAAACCTCCCTCCCTATGGGAGCTGCTGAGGCCAGAACCGGGCCTTCTCTCCTCCAAATACAGCCAAAGGGGCTGCAGACAGGGCCACCCCGGAGCCTCCAGCCCACTCCCAGATCTCACAGCGTTCTTTAGTCCCCAGCTCACAGGGTTTCAAGGGGTGCCCAGGCCAGCCTCCAGCTGGGTCTTGCATTCCCGGAGGGCAGGGTCCAGGCCAGCCCTTTTGGAAAGCCACAAGCCCATCTGTCCCCACTGGATCTTAGGACCCGGGCTAGGCACTGGGATGACTCAGACCAGGCCTTGGAGGATCCCAGTCTGGGGAAGAGGCCCAGCCACAGGCCAGTACACTGGAATTTGTGGGGGGAGGAGGGAGAGGGCGGATGCAGGGGAGGGGGTGGTGACCGGAGGCTCTCCAGTGGGGATGCTCAGGGGCTCTGCCCTGGGGTGGACCCAGAGGTTCCCTCCTCCATCCCCAGCCCTGCCATGACCGTGGCCTCCATCAGAGATGGCCAGCACATGGCCTCCAGGACATGTCAGCAAGGGGTACTGCGCTGGACGTGCCAGAGGGGCTCAAAGCCCAGCCTCTCACCACGGGGAGGGGCGCGCGGCCCCTGCTGCAGGGGTCGGGGACCAGGGCCCACTGGCGTCGGGCCCACATCGCCCTCCGCAGCCCCAGGCGCGGCGGCACTGCCCCGGCTGACTATCGATGATCGATTATCGCGACAGGGCTGGATGGCGGCCGGCGGGGGCGGGGTCGCGCCTGGGCGCCGGCGGCGATAGCACCACAATGGGTGACAGCCGGCCGCGACTCCAGGCAGGCTGAGCGGCGGCGCGCACCTACCTGCTTGTCCTCTACGGGGTCGGGTCGAGGTCGGGGTCGCGTCCGGGTCCAGGTCCAGGCGGGTCCCGGCGGGCGGGCGGGGGAGAGACGGAGAGACACGGTGAGAGGCGGGCGGACCGCGGGGACAAAGGCGCGCGCGGGCACGCGGGCGGGCGCCGGGCTCACCTGGGGTCGCCAGCTTGCTCTTGTACCGCAGGCCTGTGCTCATGGTGGCCGCCGGCGGGGGACGTGCGGCGGCGGGCGCGCGGGCGGGGCGCGGCGACGAGCGGCGGAGGCCGAGGCCAGGCTGCGGGGTGACCGGCCCCTCCGCGCCGCCGCCCGCCCCGCCCGCGCGCCCGCCAGCCAATCGGCGCCCGCCGCGCCCACGCGCGACCCGGCGCGGCCGGTGGGGGCGGGGACCGCGGCGCCCCCCCACGGTCCCCGCGCCAGAGGCCTCGGGCGACGCCCTCGCCTCCAGGGAGCCAGGCCATGACCCGGTAACCAGGCAGCTGAGACCGCGCTGCCCCCACCCCGTGCATGTCGTTCCCGCGGCCCTGCAGCCTCATCTCGCCCCCTCTTTCCCGTCCCCCAGCCCAGGACCAGATCTGCGCTGGCCTCCTCTCAGCGGGACATCCTGCCGTGTGTCCCTCTGGCTACGCAGGACAGGTGGCAGTCATCGCGCGGCCCTCCTGCAGCCTGCTGGTGCTCCGACCTGCTCTGGAAGTGGGCATACCTAGGCGGCCACCAGGCGGGCGTCGGGCGCACTGGCCCGGCCTCTCCTTTCCAGACTGTGAAATGGCATTGTGTGTGAAGAGTCACAGCTGGAACGCGGGGCAGGCCTGGCCCTACCTAAAGCCGGGCTGTCTCCCTCCCCCCAGTTCCGCCCACCCCCACTCTGCAGACGTCCCCCCCCATCTCTGCTCTAGACAGACCCTTATCTCCCTAAGGAAAAGGGGCTCAGGGGAAGTAAGGGCACTGCGAAGCCAGGACCAGGGTCTGCGCCCGGTTTCCAGATGGGGGAGCTGAGGCCTCAGAGCCCGGAGGGGCCGGTGGGACTCAGAGCCTAAAGCATAGCCCCTCCCGCTGCATCCCCAGCTGCCTCGGCAGAGACTTCCCTGGAGTGTCCCCACGGGCACATCCGAAGCCTCCTGTCCCTCAGAAAGGGACCGTTAGGCCTGTGCTCCCAACCTGCTCAGGAAAGAGCCCTGGGAAGGACCGGGCCGGCTGCTCTGAGATCAGGCAGCACCCCTCTGCAGCCAGGACACCCACCTCCACGCCCTAGCTCCTGTGTACCCCTCGGTCTCTCTGCAGGCCTGCAGACTCCCCGAGAGGTGGGGTGCTGCTAGGGCTCCCCATCTCAGAATGACCAGCACGGCGGGTCCACGATCCCCATTCTGCTGAACCCACCTCGGCCCATGACTGTGACCAGTGCACAGACACCGCACTGTCCTGATGCCTCCTCCACAGCCCGGGGGCCAGGGGCCTGTGGAGTATAGACCTTCTTGTACATACACCACATGTTACACGCAGTCTGTCTGGAACCTCGGTTGTACTCACGATCGAACACGTAGATATCTTCGTAGGGAAACTCATGATGACCGGATCAGTGAAGACCACGGTCAGTGGCTCTACGTCAGTCCAGGCCTGGCTTTCCTGCTGTGTTGAAACTCTGTCTCTGTCGGAGCTTTGGAGAATTCGGAATTATAACAAAGGAGTGTGGGGGGTGGGAGTGGGGTATGCTTGAAGTGCCAGGCGAGAACACTGGGCACCCGGCTCATGGTCCAGAGGGGCTTGCTGGAAACCCCATCTCAGAAGGCCTGGTTCGGCTGGCTGGGCCAGCAGGCGAGGTGAAGGCGGCTGGATCCCACATGGCCGGTAGAACTATTTGAGTCTCAGACCCTGCAGTTTGAAAATCAAGCCAGGTGCATGTGTGTACTTGTCCAAAATGCTGAGAGGAGACTGGAGAAGGGATTGTGGAGTAGCCATTCCCCCTGGGGGGGATGATTTCTTTCTCTCTCTCATTTCTCTCCATGAGCACACGTGCCCCATAGCAAAAACTAAAAAAAAAAAAACAGTTCAGTTGGCCAGAGGAAAATGACCCTTGGGGGGGCCAGGAGTTAGCATAAGGGCTATGTCGCTGGACTCCCATGTAGTTGACCGCGGTTCGAGTCCCGGACCCGGTGGCTTAAACTCACGCCGGGCGCGTGTGCGTGCGTGCCCAAGATCCCGAGAGGAGACTGGAGGAGAAGGGATTGTGACGTGGCCATACCCCCCTGGGGGGTGATTTCTCACTTTCTGTCTCTCTGTCTCTCTCTCTGTCTTTCTGGTGAGCACATGTGCCCTATAGCAAAAACCTCTAAAAAAAAAAAAAAAAAGGAAATGACTCTTGACTGTTACGTGCGTTCTGACCCACGTGAGCTTGTACTGATGGGACAAAGAAGAGGGGACAGGAATTCTGTCTGCAAGGAAGAAGGGGTGCTGTCCGATGCTGCCCTGTCCCTGGGCACAAATGGGGGCGGCTCTTGGCAACTCAGGTTAGGGGCTTTGAACTTGGCGTTGAACTAAGTGCAGGGCAGGGCAGGCCAGGAGAGGGAGGTGCAGTGGACATCAGAAATTGGTCTTAAAATAATTCTGGAGGTGGGAGATGAAAAGGATGCCGTGAACTACATAAACGTGACAATTTTTTAATTTTTTAAATTAAGTGTAGGGACCAGCAGATGACATGGTAGGGAAGGTACTGGACTCCCATATGGTCAGCTGTGGTTCGAGTCCCAGACCTGGCAGCTTGCTTTCTCACTTTCCCTCTCTCTCTGTCTCTGGTGAGCACACATGCCCTCCAGCAAATTTAAAATACTGGGTCATTGGGAAGTGATGCATTTTTGCATAGAAAAATATGTCATGACTTTCCCAATGACCTAATAATAATAATAAAGAAAAGAAAAGAAATAACCATTTAAAATAGATATAAGGTCAGTGTATTCCCAAGACGAACTATGGAAACGCAGTTGGGTTAGAGACCAGGGTTTGGCCGTAAACCAGCATGGCGTTGATGGAGTAAATAGGACCCGAGCCCCTTGCTGGAAGGAGGAGGGTAAGGGCAGCCCTCAGTCAATGCCTCCTTTAAAATGCCGAGGGCAGCCCGAGGCTCCCAGCCTGCAAGGTGGAGGCAGGATCGACTCCTTCTCCCTGGACCTCTGGCCACCCATGACGGTGAGTCAACGAGACAGCTCCGACCCCTCTGTGACACACCAAGGTTGCACCTTGTCTAGCTGGGGAATCCGTTGGGTGACAGCTCCTCTGGCTCGGGTGTCTGCTGGGACAGTTCTGAAGTCAGGGAGGGGGTGGAAAGGACCAGGAAGTGGCCTGGACACAGCACGCTCACCTAGTCAAGGCACTGCCTTGAAACAAAACCACCGCCCAACGTGGGTATTTCCTCGCTTTCCCCTGCAAGCCGGGGAAGTGCTGGCTGGTAGTAGTTGAAGTAAATAAAACGCTCCTGTGTGGGGGCAACGTGCTATTTTTTAATTCATAAGGAAAAGAAGTTAATGAGTGAAAAAAAAAAATAAGCTACACCAAGGGAAAAAAATCTGTTCAACTAACTCGGGCTACAAATAGCTAGTGAGTTTTCAGAAAAAAACCCTCTGAGTTAAAAAATCCTCAAGTGGATGCATTTAAACCAGGCTGCGTCTCCCCCTCCGCCCAGACAGTGCAGGAGCGTGGTCTCTGGCACCATGGGGCCAGGATGGGGGAAGGAGGACGTGTGGGGAGACGGCTTCCGTGCAAAGCGTGCAAACCACAGTGGAGGTGTTGAAAGAACACCTGCGTTTGCACCTGGGAGGCAGGTGACAGGGTGCTGGGGTTCAGAGGTGGGGCAGGTTGCTGCAGGGGACATGCAGGTGTCAGGTGGGGGTGGCGGGCTCCAGGGACAAAATTGCAGAACACCCAGTTCATCTGGACCCAGATAGCAGGTTAGGCACCTGAGCCCCGACGGGGTCACCTGCTCATCTGTGGGGGCAGCCCTGGCCCATGTTGGAAAGGGAGGCATTTTGTGCCCTGTACAGAGCAGGGAGCAGAAGTCAGAGCGTGGTGGCCGCGACCACCGAGCCCAGACCTCGCCCCTGCAAAGTGACCTGGTCCCAGCACTGTCAGGGCCTACTCCAGTCAGGCAGTCCATCCTGGCCTGGAGTCACACCCCTACTGTTCTCTGAACCTCCCATCAACCTGACAGGGCTCCCACCGCCTGGCTGACCCCTGCCCTTGTCTACCTGTGGGTGTTGCTCCCCAACTCTGGCCCTTTCTTCTCCTACAGCCCTTGCCTAGCCAGTCGTGTGAGATCTGAGTCCACCTCCCAGCTGTGAGTCACAAGGTGTGTCCCACGGTCCTCGCCTCGGTGCCTCGGTGCTGGCGTGCCCTCTGCCTCTGCTGCCCCTCTCCTGCTCGGGGTGAGTTTCAAGCCACTGGGTCCAGGATTCAAACGGCAGTCAACCCCATGGGAATCCAGCGCCTTCACCACTGCACCACCTGCTGGCCCCGTGGGTGTCCACTTCTGCAGGGTGCAGCCTAGGGGGCGCTGCCCCCCACCCCTACACCCAGGAAATCTTAACAGCATTGGCTCATGCA
This sequence comes from Tupaia tana, assembly GCA_026018925.1. NCBI lineage: Eukaryota > Metazoa > Chordata > Mammalia > Scandentia > Tupaiidae > Tupaia > Tupaia tana. The sequence goes on along the minus strand of JAKSZU010000026.1, from coordinate 29,131,697 downwards.
GGGCGGGGGTGCAGACGCCCCGGGTCCAGGTGTCAGGCTGGACAGAGTGGGCCAGCCAGGAAAGCCGGGCCTTGGGGTTGCAGACCGCGCATCTGGAATCCGGAACCCTCGTGCTACCTGTGAAGGGGTGCTGAGTGCTTGTCCCAGCCGAAGGTTGTGCATGGGGGTCCCGAAGCTCTGGAGTCTTGTCCCCGCTCCCCAGGGTGGGGGCAGTCTTCAAGCACAAGGGAAAGTGTGTATACAGCGAGGGGTTGCTGGGGGAATATTTTTCTTGATTTCCTTGTTAGGGAAATGAAAGGAGGTCACTGCACAAACGAATCCTCGTCACCAATTGAAGACAGGCCGAGGAAAAGCGCCCAGAGCCCTCAGCAGCTGGCCTTGCCAAAGGGGTGCCGGCGGGCCCTGGTTAAAGCCGCCTGTGTGCTGCCGAGTTCCAAGGGGGCTGAGCCTCGGTGGGCAGTGAGTCCCCGATTCACTGGGCAGCTGGAGCACACCCCACAAAGGCCGCCTGTGCTCCCCGGCAGCGGGCCAGTCTGGGGACCCGGGGTGGCCAGGGTCTCAGTGGGGAGAGGTGCACCTTTGGTCTGGGACAGAGCTGGGAGAGGACGCAGAGCGCAGCCCGGGGCAGGGAGCTAGGCTGCAGAATGACTCAGGGAGGGAGAGCTGTCCTGCAAGGCACCGCCGCGGGCACCCCGCAGGGCCTGTGACAGGGCTGGACAGGCCCTTCCCTCGGGTGCCTGGCCCCTCTGAGCTCTCCGTATGCAGTCGTCCTGTGATTTTATGAGCAGCCAAAGCTGGGAGGACAGAGGATGGGTGAGGAGTGAGGCAATGGGCCGACAGCGAGATTCTCCCAGGGGCATTGAGACGTTAGAGCAGTCCCACGGGAACACGCGCTCGCAGAAGGCAGAGCGGGGCTGGAGCACAGCTGACCTAGATCCGGGGACAGCCAGCCAGTAGGCAGGCCACGGGGAGCTCCTCCGCTCTCCTATGGACCCGCCTGGCCGAGAAGCACGGAGTGCCGTGCCGGGGTTCCAGGGCTGGCTCCAGCTCCGCGCTGCACCCCACCCTCCAGACCCGCCCAGAGAGTGGCAGGCCAGAGACAGATCTGGAAATCCCTCCGGAATAAACAGGACCCGGCCCCCACTGCCTGGGCCACCCAAGCCAAATCTCGCAGTGGCCCTGGCAGCCTCAGTAGCAGGCACAGGCCCCGGCTGGCCCGGGGCACCCCGCCCGGTGCGCGCTGGCCCGGGGCCCCAGCCCTGCCCTGGGAGGGCATGCAGGCTGGCAGGGCTGCCGACTACCTGCCATATACTCAGGCCTCTGTGGGGCAGGTGGCCCCAGGTCCCTTGGCAAGGAAGTCCATTACCTGGTTCCCGAGGCCCCAGGTGACTGGCCATACCTGGGTGAGGACCAGCCCTCGGGGTCTCAGCTCACTTCCCATGCCCCACCCCTTGTTTAGGGGATGCCTCTGTCTATGGAGAACGGGTGTCTACACAGCACTTCCCCGGGGCTTCCCAGCATACACAGCCAAGGTGGGGCCGCGGTGCCCAGACTCCACGTCCAGGCCATGGCAGAGTGGGACTGGCCTGGGTGGGGGCCTCCTGCTCCGCCTCCTCCAGGGTGTGGTGGGGGCTCTGTCCTCATTTGCCCAGGGTTCTCTGCACACCCCGCAACCGGAGCCATCATGGCCCCCAGCTAGACTGGAGACGGACACGCGCACAGTGCACCCGGGTGTTCCAACTCCTTCCGCCTGCGCGGGAGAAAACCCAGGGACTGGACTGCTAAGGCCAGGGGCCAGCCCTGTGCATGTCGGGGGACCCCCAGCTCTCATGTGCAGGCTGAAGGCGGTACCCACTACCCACCTTCCTTCTCTTTCCAAGAGGTTTCTTTTTCTTCTTCTTCTTTTTTTTTGGGGGGGGGGGGAGAGGTTTTTGCTATAGGGCGTGTGCGCTCACCAGAAAGAGAGACAGACAGAGAGATAGAAAGCGAGAAATCACCCCCCAGGGGGGATGGCCACGCCGCAATCCCTTCTCCTCCATTCTCCTCTCGAGATCTTTAGGCACGCGCACACATGTGCCTGGCATGATTTTAAGCCACCAGGTCTAGGACTCGAACCGTGGTCGGCTACATGGGAGTCCAGTGACATAGCCATTATGCTAACTGCTGGTCCCTCCTCCTCCTCTTCTTCTTTCTTCTTCTTCTTTCTTCTTCTTCTTCTTTTTTTTAAGAGAGATTTTTGCTATAGGGTGCCTGCACTCATCGGAGAGACAGAGAGACAGAATTTCTCCATTCTCTTTTCAGGATCTTGGGCACCCACACGCACCCAGTGTGCGTTTTAAGCTGCTGGGTCCGGGACTTGAACTGTGGTTGACTCAACCATGGGAGTCCAGCAACATAACCATTGCACTATCTGCTGGTGCCCCAAAAGGTGTCTTTAACACCGAGCTTTAAGGCTGCTCAGAACTGCCACAGGATCCCCTCTAGTTAGGGGAGCAGCGGGAGATGGAACCCCTGGTCCAGGGCTGCCTTTGCAGGAGAGGAGGGGCCCCTCCAACCCCGCAGACAGAGCATACAGGAGGCACAGGGCCCAGCCACCGTCCCCGGCTGCTTCCTGCCAGCAAGCCCGGGTGATGAGGGGGTGTAGGCCAAGGAAGGCTAACTGGGCTGCCTTGGCGAGCTAGATCCGGGGAGCCCCAAGTGCGGCCGTGAAGGGAAGAGGAGTCGCTGGTGCTCAGCCCCTCCCTGGAGCTCATTTTTGCAGTCGCAACTCTTCACACCTTCCCATGGAATCCGCGTGCTCTGGATGGGTCGTGCTGCACACTCTCACCTCCTGGGCAGCTGCGTGCGGCCTCCTAAAAAGGTGAAGCCAGCGTGCTCTCCCGGTCCTTCCCAGAACACCCAGGCAGTAGGCGGAGGGCACAGCGTCGCAGGACTCACCCCTCCGGTCTGCACGGCAGCCGGCAGGCCAGTCACAGTGGCACAGATAGGAGATGGCCCCTGCGGTGGAAGGGACACTGGAGATGCTCCTTCCTTAGGGCTTTACGGTGGAGGATAAATGTGCCCCAGGCCCCACGGCCACAGGAGAGGGGCTGGGCTGTGTGAGGAGAGGGGCCACCAGGAGCAGGCTGAGGGCCTGGGCAGGCGCTGACCCAGGTGGTGCCCAGGGAAGAGGGGAGGTCTATGCAGCCCAGCGTCGACATGCACCCACGGGGCCTCTGAAGGGCATCGTTAGGCTGGACTCCCGGTTTGTCCCCAGCAGGGCCAATGTGTCATTGTCAGGTCACCGTGTCACTGCCAAGACCACTGGAAGGCTCTACTGATTGTCCTGCCCAGAGTTTGGGTCCACGACACCCAGACAGACAAAGGATCCAACCAGAGCATCCTGGAGCCCTCGGAAGCCTCTGCCCTGCTGTACCAGGGCCCGGCTGTCCCTCGGGGTAGGGCAGAAGGCCAGCCCAGGGACCCTTCAGTGCCTCAGGGACCACCGCCACCAATAAACAGACAACCTGACTCAAGAACAGGCGAAGAACTTGAACTGAGGTTTCTCCAAAGAGGAGATGGCCGCAGAGGGGGACTGAGGGTTCCGGAGACCCACCTGTTCCCGGGCTCGCCACCCCTGGCCTGCGCTGCACCCCATCTTCAAAGATCTCTCCGAGTGCCACATTGAACCTACCACCCCGTCCTCATTGTCACCACTCTGCTTAAGCCACTCAGCCTGTGGCACCTTGTCACACAGCGTGCCTTTGTCTGGTCAGGCTGTAACACCATACTTCAGGTGGAGGGGCTTCCCCGACTCACGTTTCTTTCCCACGGTTCTGGAGGCCGGAGATCCCACCCACGGCACCAGAGATCCGGAGTCTGGTAAGGAAGGATCCGTGTCTTCGTGGATGTCTATCTTCACACGGTGACTTAGCCTGGCACAAGGAGTGAGGGGTCTCTTCTGGGCCACCACGGGGCTCTAATCCCACTCCTGAGCCCCACCCTCCTGACCTAATCATCTTCCAGAGGCTCCTCCTCCCAACGCCATCGCCTTGGGGTGGGTGGGGGGGTAAGATTTCCCCTTAGGAATCTGGGGGAGCACAGGCGTTCAGAGCACAGGACCAGGGCACCCCAGGTGCCTGTGAAACCGGGCTCTGCTTTAGCATCTAGCTACAGGAAGAACTGTCTAGACTGTCGTGTTGCTTCTGACAGAAGTACCTGAGTCTGGGTAACTTATTATTTTTTTTCTATTTTTTTAAAGAATTATTTATTTAAGTTTACTTACTTATTTACTTTAATTGACCAGAGAAGGACAGAGAGAGAGAGAGAGAGAGAGAGAGAGAGAGAGAGAGTGAGAAAGCAAGCCGCCAGGTCCAGGACTCGAATTGCGGTCGGCCAGGTGGGAGTCCAGTACCTTTAACCACTGCACCACCTGCTGACCCCCGTGTCTGGGTAACTTATAACATAAGGGTTCATTCAGCCCAGAATTTGGAGGTCTGCAGGGGCCGGGCCAGCAGGTGACAAGGTGGTTAAGGGCACTGGACTCCCATATGACTGATGTGGTTCGAGTCCCGGACCTGGCGGCCTGCCTTCTCACTTCCCCTCTCTCTTGCTCTGTCTCTCTCTCGTCAAATTAAAATAAATAAAGTTAGATAAAATAATTCTTTAAGAAAATAAAAAATAATTTGGAGGTCTAAGGTCCAGGGACTGCATCTTGGTGGCGGGTGACACGGTGCGGGCAGGAGCTGGGGCAGAGCAGAGTGCTCTCCGCCTCCTTCCTGCTCCTCGTAAACCCACAGGGCTCGGTCTGGGGCCCCACCCTGGTACCCAAGCCCTTCCCAAAGGCCCCACTTTGCAACACAATCATCAGATTATTTTTAAATTGCCAGAGGATATGTGAGCTCACTAGAGAGAGATGAAGAGATGAGAGAGAGAGAGAGAGAGACAGCCGGCGGCATGGTGACTAAGGCAGTCGGATCCTACACAGCCAACTGTGTGGTTCCGGGTCTAGATCCAGTGACTTGAAAAACATGCCAAGCACGTGTGTGTGCCCAAAATCCTGAGATGAGAATGGAGCAGGGACTGTGGTGTGGCCCTCCCCTCAGGGGGCGCCGCCTCACTCCCTCCCCCCCTGCAAGTGCATGTGCTTCTAGCAATGCCCTGTAACAACTACAATTTTTCTTTTCTTTTTCGGTTTTTGCCTTAGGGCAAGTGCACTTGCAGGAGAGAGACAGAGAGAGGGAAAGTGAGAATTCACCCCCCAGGAGCAATGGCCATGCTGCAGTCCCTTCTCCGTTCTCCTCTTGGGATCTTGGGCACGCACACCGTGTGCCCAGCACGATTGCCAGGCCACCAGGTCGGGGACTCGAACTGCAGTTGACCATGTGTGAGTCTAGCACCCTCGCCACTCTACCACGTGCTGGCCCCCTACATTTTTTTTTTTCAAGAGGGGGAAAGCTTCTTCCAGTTCTCCACCCTATTGGGATTTGGGACACACACATAGAGTGGCTGATGTATTCTCCCAGCCCCCACGACCGGGGTTCAAATTGCAGTAGGTCATATGGGCTCCAGTTCTCTTAACCTCTGGACTATGGGGCTGGCCTGTCCCCCAATCTCCCCTTAATACGTCCACGACAGACGCAAACTCCAACACATGGCTTTTGGGGAAGCACATTCAAACCGTAGCAGGAGCCCGGACGAGAAAGGGCGAGTCAGACCCTATTGGAACCAAAGCCCTTGTTCAAATCCTGGTGCTTTCCTGTCCACGGCAAGAAACGGGCAGGCTCTGGGTGACCATCTGCATGAGCCCAGGACCCCCTCGAGCTCACTCGGATGGGGTTCCCAGATCTGCACCGCAAGCTGGTGACAGGGGACAGAGCCGTGGGGGCTTTGTGGGAAGAGGGCTGGAAGCGGCCGTAAGGGTGAGTAGCAGCTGGAGAGCAGAGAGGAGGATCTGGCCCCTCCAGGCCCCGGGCCACCTGACCCAGAGCGGGAACAGGTGGGTGTGGCCGTGGAGAGTGCCAACAGCAGCAGCGGGACCTGGGTAGTCGCTGCCCTTCCAGAATTGCAGATGCGGTCCGTCCACTGCAGGCCTAGGTCATGGCGACGCCCGAGGACCTTCTGTTCTCGAGGCTACGACACCGGCCCCCTATGTTGCCAAGTATCGCGAGCCTCCAAACAGCTCCCACGAATGGAAGGAGAGAGACCCAGAAGGAGCAGGCAGAGGGGACGACAGTGACAGAAAATGCCGTGCTTGGGACGGTCAGCGATGATCGGGCCCAGGCCCCTGGGGCAGGGACTCCCATGGGCTGGCAGGAGGGGGACAGCAGCTCTTTCAGAGGAGCTGGCCCGGGCACGCGGGTCTGGGCAGGTTACTGCGTGCACCAATAATCCTTCCTTCTGTGGCCGGGTGTGGGGTGTTAGTCCGCCGTGGGGAGGGACCACAGTCCGTCCAATGCTTGGCTCGTTGACGGGCACGGGGGCTGCTCTGGGTTTCTAGCTATGCTGGACAAAGCTGTTATTAACATCCCTGTGCGGGTCTTTGTGTGAACACGGGTCTTCATTTCTCTGGGATAAATGCCCAGGACTGCAATTGCTGGGTCACATGAGAGTTCCATGTTTTTTTTTTTTTTTTCTTTTATAGAGGTTTTTGTTATAGGGCGTATGCACTCACCAGAGAGACACAGAGAGACAGAAAGTGAGAAATCACCCCCATGGGGATGGCCACGCTGCAATCTCTTCTCCTTCAGTCTCCTCTTGGGATTTTAGGCACGCTCGCACACGTGCCCCACATGAGTTTCGAGCCTCCAGGTTTGAGACTTGAACTGCGATGTACTATGTGGGAGTCCAGCGACATACCCATGATGCCACCAGCTGGCCCCATGTTTAGGTTTTTAAGAAACTGCCACAGTCAGCCAGCCGCAGTGGCACAGTGATACAATACGATGCTCGGTGATGCTGCAGCTGTTTGGGAAGGTCCTGGGTTCGAGTCTCAAGGTTTCCTCGCACGCGTGTACTAGTGATCTTGGCTAGCTGAGGCTGGGATGAGTTGCGGTGTGGAGACTTACTGGCAGTGCCCCACCACCATGGAAGAAGTAGATTTAAAAAGAAAAGGAGCTGGGACCAGCAGGTGGCATGGTGGTTAAGGGCACTGGACTCCCACATGGCCAACCAGGGTTCGAGCCCCAGACGTGGCAGCTTGCTTTCTCATGCTTTCTCTCTCTCTCTCTTACACTATCACTCTCTGGTTAAATTAAAATAAATAAATGGATAAATAAAGTTAAAGAATAAAATAATTCTTTAAAAAAAGAAAAAGAAAAAGAAAAGCAACGGTTAAACGGGTTTCTAGATTGGCTGCACCATCTTACATTCCCACCGGCAGTCTCTAAGTAATCCCATTTATTTTCTTTTTTAACTCTTTATTTAATTTATTATTATAATTATTAATTTGCTGTAGGGCACGTGCACTCACCAGAGAGAGAGAGAGAGAGAGAGAGAGAGAGAGACAGAGAGGGAAAGGGAAGAAAGCAAGCCACCAGGTTCAGGACTCAAACCGTGGTTGGCCATGTGAGAGTCCAGCACCCTCACCACCACCCACATGAGACTCCTGAGAAATCCAATTTCTTTTTCAGAGAGGTTTTTGCTATAGGGCGTGTGCGCTCGCCATAAAGACAGCGACAGAGAGACAGAAAGCGAGAAATCACCCCCCGGGGGGACGGCCACGCCGCAATCCCTTCTCCTCCATTCTCCTCTTGGGATCTTGGGCATGCACGCACACGCGCCCGGCGTGAGTTTAAGCCACCAGGTCCAGGACTCAAACTGCGGTCGATTACATGGGAGTCCAGTGACAGCCATTACACTAACAGCTGGTCCCAAGAAATCAAATTTCTAATGAGTCCTCGCTGGCATTTAATGGGGTCATTCCTTCTTCTTCTCCTCCTTCTCCTTCTTTTTCTTTTTCTTCTTCGCTGTTCTAATACATGTGTAGTGATATTTCACACTTTCGATTTGCATTTCCCTAATGTCCAAGGATGTGGTGTTTGCTTTTCAGTATTTCCACTTTGGTGCAATGTCTCCGTTTCTTTTGCGAGAGCAATTCTAATTGTTCTGTTTAATTTTTTTTTAGAATTATTTTATTTAACTTTATTTATTTATTGGAGAGGTTTTTGCTATAGGGCGCATGCACTCACCAGACAGACAGAGAGAGACATAGAGACAGAAAGCGAGAAATCACCCCCCGGGGGGGTGGCCACGCCGCAATCCCTTCTCCTCCATTTGTCGGCGTCACTTCTGCAGAGACGACACGACACCCGGTTCTTCCTCACGCAGTCTTTATTCACAGGTTTCCTTTTTCTTTTTTCTCTCTCTCCCCCGTTTCCCTTCCCCCCCCCCCCCCCATATATAGGATCCTCCCGGCGGCCCCACCCGCAAGTTCTCTTGCCTGTAAGAGGCAAGTCCTGATTGGCTGTCTCTAAAACATGTCCATAGAAGGAGTTATTTGTAGTACTGGAGACACGCCTCCCTATGCAGCCAGCAGCGCCATCTTGGCTCGGCGGCCAACGGCGGCGGCGGCCAACGGCGGCGGCGGCCAACATCCATTCTCCTCTCGAGATCTTGGGCATGCACGCACATGCGCCTGGCGTGAGTTTTAAACTACTGGGTCTGGGACGTGAACTGCGGTTGACTACATGGGAGTCCAGCGACATAGCTATTACACTAACTGCTGGTCCCTATTTATTTATTTTTAGTTTGACCAGATGGGGATAGAGAGAGAGAGAGAGAAAGAGAGAGTGAGAATGAGAGAGAGAAAGCCACCAGGTCTGGGACTCGAACCATGTTTGGCCATGTGGGAGTCCAGCACCTTTAACCACCATACCACCTGCTGGCCCTCCCTTTTTTTGTTTGTTCTGTTTAAATTTTATTTATTTAATTTAATTTTTAGTTGAGGGAGGGCATGTCCAGTCTCCAGAGAAAGACAGAGAGACAAAGGTAGAGGGAGAGGCAGAAAGTACCCTCCAATGGGGCATGGTCATGCCACAATCCCTTCTCTCCATTTCTCCATCTTATCAGTGTTCTGCCACACACACGTGGGCCTGGTATGTCTTTCAAGCTGCCCGGATCGGGATATGAACCATGGCGGGCCATGTGGGATCTTGTTCCCCTAACTCCTGCTCTACAGGGTGGGCCCATGATGTTAAGGTTTCTATTTATAAAAATGTGATTTGTAGGAATCCGCAGATGACATAATGGTTACATTGCTGGACTCCCACGTGGATGATTCTATTTAAGACTTGAACCCGGAGGCTTAAACTCACACTGGGTTCATGTGTGTGCATGTCTAAAATCCCAAGAGAAAGGGCTGGCAGGTGGCATGGTAGTTAAGGGCTCTGGACTCCACGTGGCTGACCATGGTTTGAGTCCTAGACCTGGCGGCTTGCTCTCTCACTTTCCCTCTCTGTCTGTTCCCCTCTCCCACTCTGTCCCTCTCTAGTCAAATTTAAAAAATAACTAAAATAAAATAAAATAAAATAATTATTACAAAAAAAATATGAAGGGAGAATGGAGGGGAAGGGATTGCGGCATGGCTATTCCTCCGGGGGGTGATTTCTCACTTTCTGGCTTATACGCACACCCACACAATTTGTATTCCTCTGCCCCGAACGTCTTTCCTCCCATTCATTTCAGGTATATTTACCTTTGCCTCATGGACATGATCATAAAGATGGCTTTAAAGTCTTGTCTGACATTTCCAGCATCTGAGTTGTCCCCAGGTTGGCGTCTCTGGATTGTCCTTTCCTTTGAGAAAAGGTCTCACTTTCCTGGTTCTTGGTATGTCTGTTGAACCATTGAGGGTTGAATATTATGGAGGCGCCCTGGAGAGCACTGAGTTTTGTCTTAGCAGGCAGCCAGCCCGCTGAGGTTCTGACCGGCACTTGCACCTGGCATGTTTTCCAAGCCTCTGGAGCTGGACTCGGACCGCGCAACTGGCTGTGTAGAATCTGTCTCTCTTAACCACCAGGCTATAGACTGAGCCTGGGCCTGGAGTTTTTATTTCTTTCCTTTCCTTTTTTTTTTTTTTTTCTTCTCTAGGGCATGTGTGCTTGCTGGAGAGAGGGGGGAGAGAGAGAGAGAGAGAGAAAGAGCTCAAAGGGGAAATGGCCACACTGCAAGCCTTTCTCCCTCATTCTCCTCTTACATTTTTTTTTTTTTCCTACAGGGCACATGCGCTCAACAGAGAGGGATGGCAGCATGGCTATCCCCTCTGGAGTGTGATTTCTCATTTTTCCTCTCACAATCTTTGTCTATCTCTCTAGTGAGCGTACATGCTCTATGTCAAAAACCTTAAAAAAATTGACTTACAAAAATCAATAGTATTTCTACATACTAGCCATGAGCATGTGGAGACCAAAACTTAAAATACAGCACCACTTATATCTCTCAAAAAATAAAACACTGAGACTGGCAGGTGGTGTGGTGGTTAAGGGAGATGGACTTCTACATAGCCAACCACAATTTGAGTCCCAGACCTGGCAGCTTTCTCTCTCTCTCTCTCACTGTCCCTCTCTGGTCAAATTTAAAAAAATAATTAATTAAATAATTCTTAAAAATAAAATAAAATAAAAATTGAGATGTAAATCTAACAAAACATCCATAAGATTTATAATTTGAAAATAACAAAATGTGGATGAAAGAAACTGAAGAATATCTGAATAAATGGAGAGACATACCATGTTCATGGATTTTAAGACTCAACATTATACAGATGTCAATTATCCCCAAATTGCTATATAGCTATCAAATTTCTATATATCAAATACAAAAGTACAAAATTCCACAAGATTTTTGGTAGATATTTATATAGTCATAAGACTGCTCTAAAAGTTATATGAAAAAGCAAAAGAACTAGAATAGCTATTTTAATCCACTTGCTACAGATTGGGTGCACAGTTCCCTTCTTGTTTTATTTAATTTCATTGAGTAAAATTTACATATGGTGAAATGCACAGATCTTAAGTGCTCAATTTAATGACTAAAGTCCCAATCAAGATCCCATTTTCAAGACCCTGGAAAATTTTTCTGTGTTTCTTCTCTGACAATTCTAACCACTACCACTCTGCTGCAGCCCAGGCAACCGTGGATCTCTATTATATCACCACAGATTAATTTTATATTGTTTAGTGCTTCAAATAAAAGGAATTATATGCTATGCATTTTGAAAAATGTGAGTTCTTTAGCTCAGCATAATTATTTTGAGACTTACCATTTTGTTAGCTGTATCAATAATTCATTTATTTTTACTGCCAATGATGTACCCCATTGTATAGATATACCACAATATGTTTACCTACTCACTTCTTTTTTTTTTTTTTTTTTTTTTTTTTTGAGAGGTTTTTGCTATAGGGCACGTGCGCTCACCAGACAGACAGAGACAGAGAGACAGAAAGCGAGAAATCATCCCCTGAGGGGATGGCCACGCCACAATCCCTTCTCCTCCATTCTCCTCTCAGGATCTTGGGCACACATGCACATGCGCCCGGCATGAGTTTAAGCCATTGGGTCCGGGACTTGAACCGCGGTCGACTACATGGGAGTCCAGCGACATAGCCATTACGCTAACTGCTGGTCCTCCTACTCACTTCTTGATGGACATTTGGATTGCTTCCAGTTTTGAGCTACTACAAATATATCTGCTATGAGCATGTGTATACAATCTCTGGACATATATTTCCTTTGGTCTTGGGTACATACTTCAGAGGAGAATGGCTGAATTATATAAGAGGTGTGTGTTTAACTTACAAGAAACTGCCAAGCTGTTACGAAAGTGGTTGTAGCATTTGACACTTCCTCTAGGAGTGTATGAGAGTTCTAGAGTTCCAGTTGCTCTGTATCTTTGCCAGTACATGTTAGTATCAGTCTTTTTTGTTTTTGAAGAGGTTTTTGCTATAGGGCACATGCAGTCACCAGAAAGAGAGAGACAGAGAGACAGAAAGTGAGAAATCACCCCCCCCCCCCCCCAGGGGAGATGGCCACACCACAATCCCTTTTCCTCTATTCTCCTCTCGGGATCTTGGGCACACATGCACACGCACCCGGCTTGAGTTTAAGCCACCGGGTCCGGGACTCAAACCACGGTCGACTACATGGGAGTCCAGCAACATAGCCATTACGCTACCTGCTGGTCCCAGTATCAGTCTTTTATTCTAACTATTCAAACGGGTGTCTAAGGGTAGCTCGCTGCAGTTTTAATTTGTATTTCCCTGCCAACTACCGATACCAAACATCTCTTGAGTGTTTATTGCCAATTTAGATTTCTTCTTTTGTAAAGTCTATTCAAATATTTTGCCCATTTTAAAGTTGGGTTGTCTTTTTTTTTTTAACTAAAGAATTATTTATTTAATTTTATTTACTATTATTTAATTTGCTATAGAGTATATGTGCTCACCAGAGAAGAGATACAGAGAGAGAGAAGGGAAGTGAGAAAGCAAGCTGCCAGGTTCAGGACTCAAACTGCAGTTGGCCATGTGGGAGTCCAGTGCTTTAACCACCATGCCACCTGCTGGTCCCTGAATTGAGTTTTTATTTATTTATTTATTTTTATTATTACTTATTTTCCTTTTTTTAAAAAAATTAGTTATTTATTCATTCATTTATTTTTTAAATTGACCAGAGAGAGACAGAGGGTGAGAGTGAGAGAGAGAGGGAGTGAGAAAGCAAGCCACCAGATTCAGGACTCAAACCCTGGTCAGCCATGTGGGAGTGTCCAGTGCCTTAACCACCACGCCACCTGCTGGTCCCTTATTTTCCTTTTTTATGAGAAAAGAAGAGAGAGAGAAAGAAATAGGTATTTTTTTAAAGAATTATTTATTTTATTTATTATTACTATTATCAATTTGCTATAGGGCAAATGCACTCACCAGAGAGAGAGGGAAAGTGAGAAAGCAAGCCTCCAGGTCTGGGACTTGAACCATGGTCGACATGGAGTCCAAGTGCCTTAACCACAATACCACTGGCTGGCTCTGAAATAGGTATTTTTTAAAGTTTATTCACTTATTTATTCTGAGAAAGAGACACCCCTCATAGAGTTTTCATGCTCTAACATAACCCCAGCCTCAGCCAACCTGGATTATGTGCACGTACCCACCCATTGTGTACATGGAGGCCTCAGGATGTGAACCTGGGACCCACCCATGTGGGTCCACTTGCACTATTGTTGTGCGCCCATCTAGGGCACATCTGGCCCAAGAGATAGGTGTTTTGTTTTGTTTTGTTTTGTTTGAGAGGTTTTAGCTACAGGGCACATGCACTCACCCGAAAGACAGACAGAGAAACAGAAAGTGAGAAATCACCCCCCCCACCAGGGGGATGGCCATGCCGCAATCCCTTCTCCTCCAGTCTCCTCCTGGGATCTTGGGCACGCACGCACATGCACCCAGCATGAGTTTAAGCTACTGGGTCTGGGACTCGAACCGCAGTCAACTACATGGGAGTCCAGCGACATAGCCATTATGCTATCTGCTGGTCCCCCGAGATAGGTATTTTTAATGAGGCCTCTCCATATTGCAATAATTTCTGCCCCATCCTCCCAGTGAGCCAGGACCACAGTCGTGTGCCACCGCAACTGGTCTGTTTAGGTCGGCGGGGCAACCAAACCTAAGCCTCCCTCATGGCCTCGGCCACTGTGTAGCTACACCCTCACTTGCATCCCTGTGGTTAGGTTGTCTTTTCTTTCTTTCTAAAGAATTATTTTATTTAACTCCATATATTTATTTACTTATTTTTAAAATTTGACCAGAGAGGGACAGAGCGAGAGAGTGAGAGAGGGAAAGGGAGAGAGCAAACTGACAGGTCTGGGACTTGAACCACAGTAAGCCATGTGGGAGTCCATCACCCTTAGCCACCACCGCCACCTGCCAGCCCCTAGGTTGTCTTTTCATTATTATTACTTTTAAAAAAATGATTAGTTTTTTGCCATAGCATGTGCATGCTTGCCAGAGAGCGACAGGGAGAAGGAAAGTGAGAAATCACCCACCGGGGGATGGCCATGCTGCAACCTTTCTACCTCATTCTCCTCTCAGAATTTGGGGCACACATTCACATGCACCCGGCGTAATGTTCAGGTTGCTGGGTCCTGGATTCAAACCATGAGCAGCCATGTGGGAGTGCAGTGCCTTACCACCAGGCTACCTGCTGGCCCACATTTGTATCATCATTTTAATTGCTAGAGGGTGCATGCACTCACTGGAGAGAGAGACGGGGAGAAGGAGAAAGCACCCCTGTCCATGGGATGTGGTCACATTGCAATCCCTTCTTCATTTCTGCATTCTCTTGGGCTTCTAGGCATACACGCACATGTGCCTGCTGTGTTTCTAAGGCTGCAAGGACCAGGATTTGAGTCGCGGTTGACTACGTGGGATCTGGCTCCCTTAAACACCAGACTATAAGGCCGGTCTTCTATCTGATTATTGATTTACAGAAGTTCTTTATATATTCTGGGTACAAGTCCTACCGTCAGACATGTTCCTTGAAAATATTTTCTCCTGGATTTTTTTTTTTTAACAGGCATCTTTTGAAAAACAGATGTTTAACATTTTCATAATTCCCAATTTAACAATGAAAAAAAAATTTTTTTTTTTGGAGAGGTTTTTGCTATAGGGTGCATGCGCTCGCCAGACAGACAGAGAGACAGAGAGACAGAAAGTGAGAAATCACCCCCCAGGGGAGATGGCCACGCCGCAATCCCTTCTCCTCCATTCTCCTCTTGGGATCTTGGGCACGCACACACACACACGCCTGGTGTGAGTTTTAAGCCACTAGGTCTGGGACTCGAACCACGGTTGACTACATGAGAGTCCAGCGACATAGCCATTACGCTAACTGCTGGTCCCTTAACAAAGAAAAGTTTTATAGTTTATGCTTTTTGTGTTTTTAACACACCTCTGCCTACTTGCTTCAATATCATCAATACATTCTGTGCTTTTTCTAGAAGCTTTTTAGTTCTAGTATTATATTTAGGACTATGATCTACCTTGAATTATTTTTTGCCATAGGGTGTGTGCTTGCCAGAGAGAGATAGTGAGAGGTAAGATGAGGAATCACCCCCTGGGGGGGCTGGCCATGCTGCAAACCCTTCTCCTCCATTCCCCTCTTAGCATTTTGGGCATGCATGCACATACACCTGGTATGATTTTCAAGCCACCAGGTCCAGGACTTGAACTGCAGTGGGCCATGTGGGAGTCCTATGCCTTAACCTCCATGCCACCTGCAGGCCCTGTCTTAAATTAATGTTTGTGCATGGTTTAGGTAGAGGATGAGTTTCATTTACTACCGCCCAGCCCAGTTTACCTGCTAGTTCTAGCACTATTTGTCGGACAGTCGTTTGGGGCTTCCCCATTGAATTCCTACGTCACCTTTGATGAAAATCAGTTGGCTACCATCATGAGGCTCTCTGGGCTCTGTAGTCTGTTCGGAACCGATTATCTATTGCTGCATAATAACTCAGAACATAGCGGCTTAAAATATCCATTATTCGGGACCAACAGATGGCATAATGGCTAGGTTGCTGGA